>CAEGAE010002143.1:0-14855 GCA_903067095.1 Girardinus metallicus
GGGTAGGGGAGGTGGGGGGTGGTGTGGGTTGTGTGTTGGTGTTGTGGTGGTGTGTTTGTTGGTGGTGGGGGGGGGGGGTGTGGGGTTGGGGGGGGGGGGGGGGGGGGGGGGGGGGGGTTATTGTAATCTATAGGGGGACCCAGAAAATCTTTGGGAACCACTGGAATAACCCAAGAAAATAATGTTTAGATGTGTCAAGGGATTAAAGTGAAAAGTTTGTTGTTTTTATCACATTTAAAAGCTTTTGTTTGTCCTTTTGTCCAGATCATTCACGTTGCTGGGTGTGTAAAGAGGAGGGGGTTCTCAATGAGCTCAGCAACACGGAGGGGAACTCCACTTTAGGACAAGAGGGACCAGAACCTCTGCAGATAAAACAGGAACCAGAACCTCTGCAGATAAAACAGGAACCAGAACCTCTGCAGATAAAACAGGAGCAAGATAATCCAGAACATCAACAGTTCAAAGAGGAAGACAAGCAACTGTCCATCAGTCAGGATGAAAAGCATCTTGTCTTGAAACAGGAGACTGATGATATTTTAGTGAATCCTTCTAATGAGCAAAGAATCCAGAATGAAACAGAACCACAGAGGAACCAAATAATCTTTTCCGCAGCTGAGAACCAGGACCAGAATGGAATCAATTCTGAAGACCAAGGAAAAGAGAGAGATGAAGAACAAAAACTAAATGAAAGATGTCAGAAAATCAGACAGCAGAAAGACGCAACTGACAGTTCAAAACAAAATACACATAAGAAAGCTCACCAAGAACAAAAACTATATTCTCATAAAACTTGTGGTAAAACCTTTTCTCGAAAACATTCTGTGTCTAATCACATGAAAATTCACACAGGCAAAAAGGCTTTCATGTGTTCAACTTGTGGAAAGAGTTTCAGTTGCAGAAATACTTTAAATTACCACAAGATGAGTCATACAGGTGAGAAACCTTTCTCCTGTGAGACCTGTGGAAAAGGTTTCATGAGTAAACAAAGTTTAAATCTTCACATGAGAATTCACACAGGGGAGAAGCCTTTGTCTTGTGTCACCTGTGGAAAAAGATTCCGAAGCAAATATCTGTTACTTTCTCACAAGACGATTCACACTGACGAGAAGCCTTTCTCATGTGTGACCTGTGGAAAAAGTTTCCCTGTGAAAGCTTGTTTAAATAAACACATTAAACGTCACACAGGTGAGAGGCCTTTCTCATGTATTACTTGTGGTAAAACTTTTGCTAGGAGAACAGATATGACTTATCACATCAGAACACACACAGGTGAGAGGCCTTTCTCATGTGTCACCTGCGAGAAAAGATTCACAAGTAAAGAAAAACTAACTATTCACATGAAGATACACACAGGTGAGAAGCCCTTCTCATGTATTACTTGTGGTAAAACTTTTTCTAGGAGAGCAGGTATGATTTATCACATCAGAACACACACAGGAGAGAAGCCTTTCTCATGTGTCACCTGCGAGAAAAGTTTCACAAGTAAAGAAAAACTAACTATTCACATGAAGAGTCACACAGGTGAGAAGCCCTTCTCATGTATTACTTGTGGTAAAACCTTTACTAGGAGAGCAGGTATGATTTATCACATCAGAACACACACAGGTGAGAAGCCTTTCTCATGTGTTACCTGTGGGAAAAGTTTCCCAGTCAAATCTCAATTAAATTATCACATGAAGATTCACACAGGTGAGAAGCCATTCTCATGTGTGACCTGTGGGAAAAGTTTCCCAGTCAAATCTCAATTAAATTATCACATGAAGATTCACACTGGTGAGAAGCCATTCCCATGTGTAACCTGTGGAAAAAGTTTCCCAGTCAAATCTGCTTTGAATTATCACATGAGGATTCACACAGGTGAGAAGCCATTCTCATGTGTAACATGTGAAAAAAGTTTTAGATGGAAATCTCTGTTAACTAGTCATGTGCGGATACACACAGGTGAGAAGCCTTTTTCATGTGTGACCTGTGGAAAAAGTTTCAGACGCAAATCAAGGTTAACTAGTCATATGGTGGATCCTATGAGTCAGAAGCCTTTCTCATGTGTGACCTGTGGAAAAAGTTTCCAATGCAAATCTCAGTTGACTAGTCATATGGTGGATCACATGGGTAAGAAGGCTTTCTAATGTACGAGCTTTGAAGGAAGTTTTTCCAGTAAAAACGGTATAACTTATCACATTATGACTCACACAGGTGAGACGCCTTTCTAATGCAGCTCACCAAGAACAAAAACTATACTGTGACCTGTGGAAAAAGCTATTGATGCAGAACTAGTTTAGTCAGTCACAGGAGGATTCCCTAGGGAGGAGCCTTTCTCATGTGTAACATGTCAAAAATGTTTCACTTAAAAATGAAGTTTAACTGTTCATGTGAGAATGGCACAATGTGAGCACCAAATATCAATATATTTTTTACGTGATATTTGTAGTGTTTTAAAGGAACAAGGCACTTGAACATTTTCATATTTAGACTTAAACTTTTGGAGTTTTTTTATGTTTATCCTTTGCTTTACCCTGTTTTAGTTTTATGGTTTTGGTTAGTGGATACATGTTAGCTGTTATTATATTCACTGGTAGAGTCAAACAAATGTTGTTTTGGGAATAATGTACTCTGAATTTTAATCTAAATATCATACATTATATGCCCTGGTTGCAGAGGTGTCTCAGAAAGCGGTACGACAGACACTAGACAAAAAGCATGAAGATACGGTGCTATGCGAGTCGGTTCATAAATCAAATACAGACACTATTAGACAAAATAACTGTTAAGCTTTCATCACACCCACATTTGTGTTTTTAGTGGTTTGATGTGAATTTAAACGTCACGCTTCCATTACCTATAAATAGAAAATCATCATATCTAAGAGAAATAAAGGCTTTCAAACATTCATCTGCGTGTTTTTAATGCATATGATGGTAGACTTAGTGGTAAAGATTATGAGATAAATTGGCTTTTCAGTAATATTCTAAATTTATTCAATGAGTCTGTAGATCACTGCATACTTGCTACATCTTTGGTGTATAATGTTCATAGATTCCTGACTTCTTCTTTTTATTTGCTCAAATGTTTGAACTCACATTTCCATATAAATGAAGGCCTACATTTAATCTTGTAATGTTTAATACATTTACATGTATTAAACATTTTAAATAATCTTTTCCTCAGAAACATAACCTTAAAAAGCACTTTAAGATAACTCAGTTTTATACATTTTTCCAGCAGAACCCTAAAGGCCTGGTTTAATAACCAACAAAGCATGACAAATGGAGACCTGAAAAGCTCTGCTCGAATATGTGCCAGTATTTTAGGCAGAATATGCTCAATAAATGTTGATTTGCTAAAAATATTGATGGATTATTCAGTGATGTAATAGTCATTAACTGCAGCCATATTTTTAAAATGAGCTTTACGTAAAGCATCTCAATATCTTTGTAATAACAGCAGAGTTCCTTTAAACAAATTTAATTTTTTCCTTTCTTCTTACAGGAAATAAAGGTAATATTCATAATTAAATTGTGCCAAATTAAAAGTAAATATAGTGCAATAAATTACCTTTCATACCTAGGTATGATGATGATATATTCAAAAATATTTATTTGCTTAAAACTCCTTAAGCCTCGCTCCTAAAACGGCTCAAAAGGCATACCCAAATTAAATCAGCTGCTGTTCTTGAAAAATTTGGTGTACATGCAAAATATTGGTGTCTTTATGAAGATGACAAGCTAAATTTCCATGTTTGCAGTAAAAAATACTTTAACTGTAAGTAGTTTGTAGCTATTATGCTTGTAAGGCAAAAGAAACTTGAAAAATTTTGCTTCACCCAGATTTTCAATTTTTATTTTTTGTAAATGCACATTGAGTGTTGAATGTATGGACTGGAAAATACAATAAATCTGTAGAATAAAGTATTCTGCTCGTGGATTTCAGAATTGATCAAAATAGCACAAAAAGAAATGTCATTTTGGACATTTTTAACTATGAGGATGTACAGGTGTTGTCCAAGTGTGCCATTCGGAGTCTCCAAACGGCACACTTGGACAACACCTGATATACAAACTTCAAATGACTGTAACTCCTCAGTGCTTCAACATGCAGCCATCAGTGAAAGAACCAGAGGAATCCTCAGGTAGACACAGCATCACTGATATGGGAAATCACTTATAATTATATAAATAAAATAGCATATCAATGGGGTCAGACATCCTCCCCCTTCTTGCAATATGCTGTCCATCCGTCCGCCCCCCCCATCACTCAACGGTACGCTAGCCCCCCCACCATCTCTCCTTCGCCCCCCCCCCCCCTCATTCTAACGGTATGCTACCCTCCTCCCTCTCAACTTCTCTCCTTTGCCCCCCTGCTCCCCCCATCTTCTCTCCTTCGCCAGTCTGTAACTAGTGCCAAAGCCGACTAATTTTTGTCAGTTTTAAGAGCCCACCTACGAGTAGTGGGATCACCAGAACAGTTGCCAGGCCTACTTCAGGAGACGGCATTACAGCTCTTCCAAAGACAGATGCAGAAAGTTCATCAATTTTGTGATAAACTTTTCCTGCCATTTTCTTTAAAGACCCAATAAAACTAGTGCAACAAGGATGTTGATCTGCATCGATGGTGAAAGAACGTTCTGCAGTCTCCATAAAAAAGACACGATCACGTGGAACTTCTGCTCCCAGAGTTTCTGTCGCCTTGATCAAGGCTCGATGTCTGATATGAGCAATTAATTCCTTCATCTCGTCAGAATATAAATCCAACCTTACGATGATCAAAGGATTTCTATCTGGTATTTCAAACAAAACAGGATCTGCTAAAGTTAATGGGGTGTTTTCATGCAACTTTCTGAGGCCTACAAATGTTTTACTAGTGCTGATAACATCATCGCTGGTCAGTGTCTCATCTTTTGGTATTGTTTCAATATAAGAACTCGTACTAGGAATTGGTAGGGTCTCTTCAATTGTTGTTTCTGTTTCTGTCAGGGTTCTGTCACTGAGGTCCTGTGGTTGGTCCACCCTGAGGTCCTCTGGTTGGTCCACCCTAAGGTCCTCTGGTCGGTCCACCCTAAGGTCCTCTGGTCGGTCCACCCTGAGGTCCTCTGGTCGGTCCACCCTGAGGTCCTGTGATTGGTCCACCCTGAGGTCCTGTGATTGGTCCACCCTGAGGTCCTCTGGTCGGTCCACCCTAAGGTCCTCTGGTCGGTCCACCCTAAGGTCCTGTGATTGGTCCACCCTGAGGTCCTCTGGTCGGTCCACCCTGAGGTCCTGTGGTTGGTCAACCCTGAGGTCCTGTTGTTGCCAGTGGAAAAAGCAGAACCAACCTCCTCCACAGTAGAAACAGTCAGCTTGATCGTTGGGAATATAAATTCCCATATCTCGAAGAGTTTCGCAAAGAAACCGATCCATTTTCAGTTTTTGAAATACAGTGGTCAGTCTATTGCCTCTCACCGTGAGGTCCTGTTCTTGCCGGTGGAAGAAGCAGAACCAACCTTCTCCACAGTATAAACAATCAGCTTCATTGGGAATATAAATTCCCATGTCTCGAAGGCTATCGTAAACAAAGCGATTCATTTTGAGAGGATTTCTAAAAGATTTCCTTTTGTGCTTCTCTGACAAACAGATTCCACGTAAATGGAAGAGTTGGAACACTCACTGCCTGTTATATCACAGCTGATCAAAGCAGTTTGACGTTACCTAGCAACAGGTGATAACATTACCACTGCTCACTGTCATGCCTCTTGGTATAATTTCAAAATAAGAGCATTTTAAACTGAGCATATTTGATCTGATCCAACTGAAGAATAAAATGATCTGCAGTGTCTTGGAATAATTGCTGACCTTTCTAACTAGCTACGTTACAGTTGAACTAAATGAAATTAGCAGTCAGGCTTAGTATATGCAATATGGTGACAGATCTGGTTCACTGTTAGTGTTTTCCACTTGAGACTGCTGAGAAATGATGTCAGAACAGTTTTCTAAAAGAAACACCATGATTCCAGGCAGCCTTTTGAATATAATCTTCACGTTTAAGTATTAAACATACTTTTCATTGCCCTCATATTTTTGTGTTAAAATAATTCCCTCACACATTTTACAGAAACATTTTCTTCAAGAGATCAAACACATGAAATACAGGCCTTTGTGCTTGAAAAAATGAATTAACTCAATTAGTTTTGCAGAATCAACTGCATAGCTGAAAGAATAGTTGTAGTATCAAGTTCCTGTCAGTAGGTGGCAGCAGGAACGTGCTTCTGCAGTTAGAGACACTTGTTTTCTGCTGCTGGAGGTTAATAATTCAACAGAAACCCATTACCAGTTTTTTTTTTTTCTAAACCGTCCAATTGAAGTGAGAAGTAAAACAACAACAAAAATGGTTTGAGAAAAAGTACCTGGCAGGGAGAGATTACAAATTTATAAAAGTTAAAGACGTCTTATATTCACATTTTAAGTGGGTCGCAATCCACAACTTGTTGGGCTCTACTGTACTACACCTCCATTAGTTCTCCACCAGATGGCGTCAGGGAGCACGGTTGGGTGATCTGTATCATCAGGCCTCATGAGACGGTTAACGCTTCAACACCAGAGTGTTAACCATTGTGGTAACCCCTAGCCTCCCAACATCTTGCTTTCTGAACCTGTTCAGCTCTCCTCAGTGCTCTTGGTCAGTAAACCAGACGAACTCATTATCCAAAGGCCGTCTGGTTCATACCATCAGCAGGGTTGGCTCCTGTCACTTTCACCTGATCCCACTCACCTATTTTAAGGCCTTGTCCCTTAAAATAAGCATCTCCTGCAATATCCTGGATCCCACTGTGTATTTCACTCACCTGTGCCTGTCCTCAGTGTGCTGGTCTGTCCTCTGGACTCCTGGTCATCCCCGCTGCAACCTCTACATTTGCACATTTCAGTTAGTAAATAAAGCTTAACCATATCCTTGCCTGAGTTTATCTGCATGTGGGTCAGAAGTGTCACTAAAACCATGACACAACTAAAACGGTGAAAAAAAAGACCATCATTATGGAAAATTAACTTTAATATTTCAGAACTATACAGCAACAATTTTTTTAGTACTCAACTTTCTATATCATCAATACATTTTCTGGTATCCTAAAATACAAACCACAACCATAAAACCGTGTTACCAATTAAGAAAATACAGGGAAAAAAAAAAAAAAAAGTTTTGGTTTAAAAAAAAATTATCTGGACATCACTATTTAGATACCCTGGTACCGTCAGATTGTCAATTCCCGAAACAACATAAAAAAAAAAACTTGTAAATCGCACGCGGTTTTAAGAGACCTCATCTCTTAAAAGACAAACCAATTCAGGTTCCATCATAATTTCATAAACCTTACATCTGTGTTATTGCCATCATTTGATCAGCAGTATTTTTGTTCTGAGTCAGAAATGGATACAGAAAATTAAGAAAAAAAAATCGTAACCTACCAGCTAACATGTAAACATTAACCAAAATCATTTAAAACAAGGTAAAAATACAACAAAGGATAAACACACACCAAGGGCAACAAAAAATTTTACAAGTCAACTCACAGCATTTATACCCATTGATTCTCTAGATTCCACCATTATAATTTCTCTTGAAAACTCCAATTTAAATGGGAAAAACAAAACCCCCAGAATAATGAGAATTTTCCCAAATATTTTAGCAAAGCCTACAATTTGAAAAGCGTTTTAAACTAAGCTGCAATAGTTATAAAAATGTGATCCAGTTGTAATTACTCTGCTTCTAAACAGCAAGTTACTGAAGTTATGGCCTGTAGGATTTTATTGATTTATGATAATGTCCAGCTTTTCCTTGTTATTGGGGGATCAATAAGCATCCTTAAAATAACTGGCACGACACCTGGAGTACGGCAGCCTTTCTCCACTCTGAGCTGCTGGTTCAGAGCGAACGGCAGGAAGAGCAAGTGCTGCAGGAGTATTTATAGAATGAACAAGGCGGGCGGCTGAGTATTGATGCTTACAGTATAAATGTAACTTCACGGATGTACCGCACAATAAATTTCATATCATCAGTGAGAAAGGCTTCTAATGTGTGTGAGTCCTCATGTGACAACGTAAAGTAGATTTGCCTCGGAAACTTTTTCCACAAGTGGTACAAGAGAAAGGCCTTTCACCTGTGTGAATTCTTATGTGATAAATTAAATTCCTTTTTTTACTGTAACTCTTTCCACAGGTCCCACACGAGAAGTGTTTCTCAGCCGTGTGTGTTGTCATGTGAGTAGTTAAAAGAGTTGATTGACTAAAACTTTTCCCACAAGTCTTACAGATGAAAGGTCTCTCACCCATGTGACCTTTGATGTGAGTGGCTAAACCACCTTTCTGAGTAAAACCTTTCCCACAGGTTACACATAAGAAAGGCTTCTCCCCAGTGTGAATTCTCATGTGAATAGTTAAAGTGTGTTTATAGGCAAATCTTTTTTCACAGGTTGTGCATGAGAAAGGCTTCTCACCTGTGTGAATTCTCATATGAATGTTTAAACAAGACTTGGTAAGGAAACGTTTTCCGCAAGCAGTGCATGAGAGAGGCTCCTCTCCGGTATGAGCTTTCATGTGAGTAACTAAATTACCTTTTTGAGAGAAACCTCGTCCACATGTCCTGCACAAGAAAGGTTTCTCGCCTGTGTGAATTCTCATGTGAACAACTAAACTTTGTTTATTGGCAAAACATTTTTCACAAGACGTACATGAAAAAGGTTTCTCACCCGTGTGTATTCTCATGTGATTCTTTAAGACTGTTTTGTCATTGAAATCTTTTCCACAGGTTATGCACAAGAAAGGCTTCTCAACTGAGTGAGTTCTCATGTGACTCTTCAAGGCACTTTTTTGATGGTGACCTTTTCCACAAGTAACACATTTGAACGGTTTTTCACCTGTGTGAGTTTTCATGTGATACATTAAACCACTTTTTTGATTGTAACCTTTTCCACAGGTTGAACATGTAAAAGGCTTCTTTCCTGTGTGAGTTACCATGTGTGTAGTCAAGAAACTGTTTTGAGAAAAGGTTTTATCACAAATTTTACAAGAATATATTTTTTTGTCTGGGTGAGCTTTCTTGTGCTTTTTTTGAGAAATTTTTGTTTTTGGCACATCAGAAGGATTCAACAAAATACCATCAGTCTCCTGTTTCAGCACAAGCTGCTTTTCGTCCTGACTGATGCAGAGTTGCTTCTCTTCCACTTTGAACTCTTGAGGTTCCGGTTCCTCTTGTTCTTGTTTTATCTGCAGAGGTTCCGGTTCCTCTTGTACCCGTTTTATCTGCAGAGGTTCTGGTTCCTCTTGTTCCCGTTTTATCTCCAGAGGTTCTGGTTCTTCTTGTTCCCGTTTCATCTGCAGAGGTTCTGGTTCTTTTTGTTCCCGTTTTATCTCCAGAGGTTCTGGTTCTTCTTGCTCCCGTTTTATCTGCAGAGGTTCTGGTTCTTCTTGCTCCCGTTTTATCTGCAGAGGTTCTGGTTCTTCTTGTTCCCGTTTTCTCTGCAGAGGTTCTGGTTCCTCTTGATCCAAAGTGGAGTTCTCTTCCTGGTTGCTGAGCTCATTGAGAACCTCCTCCTCTTTATACACACAGTTTTGTGGAAAATCTGCACAAAAAGACAAAACAAAATCAATAAGGTATGGCCTGGCAAAAGAAAATTTACTTTGGAGGGGTAAATAGTTGTAGTTTACCAGAGTTTTGCACCGGAGGTGCTGTGTGTATAACATAATAACTACAAATGAGATGAATGTTGATTTCAGGAGGAACGGGATTAGATCAAACCCAATTTCCATCATGGGAGAAGAAGTGGAGGTGATTGAGGAATATAAATACCTCAGAGCGACTGGAGGAAGCTAAGGTCCTTCAGGGTTTGCACCAGGATGCTGCAGATCTTCTATAAGACTGTTGGCATCATCTCTTCTACTATCAGCTGTTGGGGCAGCAGCATCAGAGCCAGGGACCTGAAAAGGCTCAACAGCCTGATAAAGAAGTCTGGTTTTGTTCTGGTTGTGTTCTGGGGACGAATGTGGAACCTCTGGAGATGATCATGCAAAGAAGGATTCTTCATAAAATGAAGAACATTTTGGACAATCCTGACCATCCTTTTCACCAGATTGTGTTGGGAAGGTAGAGCACCTTCAGTCAGAAGCTTCTTCAGGGTCGCTGTAATACGGACCGCTACAAGAGATCTTTCCTGCCAACAGCTATCACTACCTTCAATAACTCTTTGAAGAATCTAAATCAAGGAGTTATAACATTTAATTTCCCTTTGGGATAAATAAAGTATTTTTGAATTTGATGGCGGGTTTTTATAGATAAAGTTCTAGATCCCATATTCGACTCAAGCTCAACTAATTTTAGGGAATCTTATGAGTGACTACAACTCTGCAGCTGAAGCAACAAACGACATGATGAGTTGAGGATCGGCAATCAATGATAGAGGCTAGTAAATAACTATATATTGCTTAGGGCAGTTTAAAGGCAGCTCGGAAAAACAGGTTACGACGTGTCAACAATGTATTAAACAGTTTTAACTGATGGAAAGATGTGACAGAAGGCACAGATACGGGAAGCCTTTCTCCTATTGTATCAAATCAATATATGAACAACAGAGAGTTGGTCACTCTAAGGTAAAAACAACAAACAGCTTCCTGTCCAGGGGGCGGGGCACAGCTGATTCTGTGGGCGGGCAATACCCCCAATGACCCCCAGTTCCCCCTAAAATACCCCAATGGCGCTGGGCCTGCCTGCAATCAGTAATGCAACATTTGACAAATTGAAAACAGTAAGCCTCTTAACAGCCTTGTTAAAAAATGAAACAAAACATCACAGGAAATTAAATAGATATCACAACACTGACTTTATCAATAACATAAGGAAAGATTCAAATATGTTTCCATTTTCGTTTGAATCTTCAATCTGCATTTGAAAGCAGGTCCAAATAAACCTGCTTTCAGGTCAGGCTGTATTTGAGGTCATTATGGAACTACGTCAAATGTATTGAGTTCGAGAAAACTGAAGAAATCAAACTGGATCTTATATATTCTGTGTCTAATGTAGAATAATTCAGTCCATTTTTAAGTTTTCAGGGTAATAAATAATATTTTCATTCAAGATGTATCACATCTTGAATAAAACATTAGATGCTCCAAAGTGGTTCTTTTTTGAGTTTTCACGGATTTAATGAACAAGCTTTGTTTTACAGTCAGCAGTTTTCAAACTGGGTGTGTAAAGTTGAAATAACGCAGAAAACACATTTAAAACGAATCATTTTAAACAAAACTCTTACCAGTACTTTCATAAACTGGTGTAGTAGAGATAAGTGTGTGTTACGGATCATAAACTGTAACTTAGTTAATATATAAAGAACAGTAAATAGTCAAGGTCGCAACAGATCACTCTAAGTATTTCGTATTTTCGGTTGGACGGGATTTGTTACTCCACAGTCTTTCGGTTGGGGGTTCATCTTGGCCCCAAACAACTTTCTTTAACTTATCTCGACAGTAAACCGCGAGGCAGTTTCGTACCTATCCGGTGTAAGATGATCTTCGGTATCCGAGTAAAATCCAGCAGTCTGCGCTGATCCTCCATGTTTTCCTCGATCTTCACGTTCATTTCTTTCAACTTGGTGAATGTTTCTTCAGCAGGAGTTACCTGCTCGGTGATAAACACCCAACTATTTATCCAAGACACCAAACTCGTCTTCAAACTACCGTCAAACTAAAGTAAAGCTAACGCTACTATCTGCTCTTTGTTTCTAGCTTCCGTGTGTTTCACTGTGGCTGCACTGAAGAAACTGTAGACGACTTTTAGTTCCGCTTTGAATTTCCGACTTTTAGTCTCGTATTTTAAAAACAGTTTTATTAAATACATTAACATTATTGAAAGTCCATTTATTTCAGTAACTCGATTCACTCTTGTGTACGGAGCTACTCCAGTAGTACAGTTCAAATGAAACACATGAATTACTCACATTAAAGGTTTTATCTCACTTTTTGGTGAGTTTATGCTCAGAACAAATGAAACCAGGACATTTATAAAATATGAAATTACGCCAATTAAAAAAAAAATGAAAATTTGGACGCAAAACAATTTATTTTCAAGCTGGTGAGATCTCTTCTTATTCACAGAGGAAATCCAGCCCAGTAGCCATTCAGCTGGTAACCTCATAGAAAACTGTTCTAACATCAGTTCTCAGCCATTTCAGGTGGGAAACATCAGCAGTGAACCAGATCTGTAAACAGCCACCGATATTAACTTCAGCTTGGAACAACAGAACGTGCTAATGTTATTTAGTTCAACTGAATGAAACATGTTAAGAAAAAGGTCAGTAATGAGTGTGCAGTCAATCAAGATAATTATTAAATATGCATTTAATTATCTGTTTTTATTACTGTTACTACCAACAGGAGCACGTAGCTTACATACCAATATTAATCAATATTAAACATTTTTTCTTCTTTTGATCTTTCCTTTGGAATTGCCTTGTTGCTGAAAATGTGCTATATAAATAAAATTACCTTTTTACCTTTAGAATATTATCATATCAGGGTGCAGTTTTGTAGGATATCATTAAGTTTTGAAGTTAAACAGTGAATGACTGCATGTATTTTAGAGGAACACAGAGATTTGTTGTTTTGGCAAACAGTCTCATCATCCTGACTGATAAAACCCACCACAGCTGAGTCGTCTGAGGACTTCTGGAGATGAAGGGTCTCAGTGCAGCAGCTGAAGTCGGGCGTTTAGAGCGAGAGGAGGAAGGGAGGACAGTCCCTTGTGGAGCTCCTGAGCTGCTGACAACACTGTCCTACATACAGTATGCAGCGATTTAAAGATTCATTCAATAAATTAAAATTTTGCTTAAAAACACATTTACTCCAGAAACTTTATCACTAAATCTAACACATTATATACATAAAAACTACACAAATGAATATCTGAGAGCTTTTATTTCTTTTAAATATGATGATTTTCCATTTACAGGTAATGAAAACATGACCTTTAAAATTGCAGCATAATATCAAAGGTCAAATCAAATGTAATGCAGAAATGTGGATGTTGTGCATGTTTAACAGTTGTTATTTTGTCTGATATTTTCTGTTTATTTGACTTTCACTCCACAACATATAGCACCGTATCTTCATGCTTTTAGTGTAGTGTATGTCATACAGATTACCGAGATACGTCTATAGCCAATCTATAATAAGGTATATTTAGATTCAAATTCAGAAATTATTCCCAAAGCAAAATTTATTTGAGACCCTACCAGTTCAGGGTAAAATAAAGGCATAAATACAACAAAGGATAAACACACAAGGACTCTAAAATTTTTTATGTAAAACTAAAAATGTTCAAATGCATTATTCCTATAAGACACTACAAATATCACTTTTAAAAATACATAATCTTTAAAAAATGTCATGGAAAGGTTCAAATAATGCCGTTCTCATATGAACAGTTAAGCTTCATTTTTTTTTTTGAGTGAAACTTTATCCACACATGAGAAAAGCTCCTCACTTGTGAATCGTCATGTGACGATTTAAACTAAATTTGCTATGGAAACTTTTTCCACAAGTCACACAAGAAAAAGGCTTTTCACCTGTGTGAGTTCTCATGTGACGATTTAAATTAGTTCTGCTTTGATAGCTTTTTCCACAATTCACACAAGAAAAAGGGTTTTCACCTGTGTGAGTCCTCATGTGATGAGTTAAACTAACTTTATTTAAAAAACTTTTTTTACAATTTGTGCATGAGAAAGGTTTCTCACTCATGTGAGCCACCATATGACTAGTTAACTGAGGTTTGCATCGAAATCTTTTTCCACAGGTCACACAAGAAAAAGGCTTTTCACCTGTGTGAATCCTCATGTGATAAACTAAACTGCTTCTTGCAATGTAACTCTTTCCACAGGTAATACACATGTAAGGCCTCTCACCTGTGTGACCTCTAACGTGTTGATCTAAACAAGCTTTTACAGGGAAACTTTTTCCACAGGTCTCACACAAGAAAGGCTTCTCGCCAGTGTGAATCTTCATGTGACTCAGTAACTCATATTTGCTTCGAAAACTTTTCCTACACGTCTCACATGGGAAAGGCTTCTCACCTGTGTGAATCATCATGTGACGTTTTAAATGAGATTTGGTTCTGTAGCTTTTTGCACAGACCACACATGAGAAAGGCTTTTCACCTTTGTGAGTCCTCATGTGAGTGGTTAAAACAATTTTAGTGAAGAATTTCTTTTCACAGGTCGGACATGAGAAACGCCTCTCAGTCGCGTGACTCCTTCTATGACAATTTAACTGAGATTTGGTTGGATAGCTCTTTCCACAAGTCACACAAGAGAAAGGCTTCTCACCTGTGTGAGTTCTGATGTGATAAGTTAAAACAGTTCTTTGGGCAAAACGTTTTCCACAGGTCCCACATGTGAAAGGCTTCTCACCTGTGTGCGTTCTGATGTGACAAGTAATACCAGATCTATTAGTAAAACTTTTACCACAGATAGTACACGAGAAAGGCCTCTCGCCTGTGTGACATCTAATGTGTTGATCTAAACGATCTTTCACAGCAAAACTTTTTCCACAGGTCACACACGAGAAAGGCCTCTCACCTGTATGAATTCTCATGTGACAAAGTAACTTAGATTTGAATCGGAAACCTTTTCCACAGGTGCCACATAAGAAAGGCTTCTCTCCTGTGTGAATCATCATGTGGAGATTTAATCTGGGTTTACTGATAAACCTTTTTTCACAGGTGACACATGAGTAAGGTTTCTCGCCCGTGTGAATTTTCATATGATTATTTAAAGCTGATTGCCTACTGAAATTTCTTCCACAATTAATGCATGAAAAAATCTCACCTGTGTGTGTCCTTATGTG
>CAEGAE010002145.1:5000-41337 GCA_903067095.1 Girardinus metallicus
CAACCACGCTGACTCAGACCGAGCGAGGCCTAAAGAAACCCATCACACATGTGGGACACCCAGGCACCATACACAGGGAAATGGGTAAACATAGTTTCATCCCTTTAGCCTTATCATGGAACTCTTTAATGGTCGAATTGGAGTAAATGGAAGACGAAACAATTTAAGCCCATACAGAATCTTTTTATTTTCCCCCTCCTTTTGGGGGATATTTTTCACCTTTCAGGAATCGTTTCTACTGAAATTGAGCGTCCAGCTACTCGAGCTTGGGCTCAGAGTGCTTACCTGCAACACAAGACACGGGAACTTGAAGACATTGTGCACGACGTGGACATAAAAAATCTAGTAAGACTTTTTTCCTTCTGTTCTCAATTACCAATGAAAACAAGTGCAACCTAAGGCTGTTTTTTTATTTAAACATGTTGTATACAAGCTCAGATAATCATAGTTTTTATGCGACAGTTGCCATAATGTACTGTACTTGTTTTTGTCAAAAATGGAGCTGTGTATTGTGACTTAAAATATGATGAATTGTACTAAAGGCGATAATAACTTTATGTTTTCTTTTACCACAACTGATTTCAGCTTTTAAGGTGACTGCGGGGTTAGGATTCACAAATGAGCCCACACAGAACTGAACAAGTATCCCTATTTGTTGCCAGGATAAATCAGGTGCAATATTCTCTAGCAGACAGCAGCGAGTGAATGACCAATTTGGACGCCTGCTTCTGCTTGCAGCAATCTTAAACTAAGTCAGATTTCAAATAAAATGAAACATGAGCCTTTTCCTTTCATGATGCTTACCTGATTCAGAAAATGTCAGTTGCCAGTTATTGCTTTATAAAAAGTTCTGTTTATTGCCTAATTTGGTTTGTTTTTCAGGCCTGTGTGAGAAGCCTAACATCAGAGTAATAAATCACACAGGCACAAACAGAACATCCATCATTTCTACAGGTCAGTCCTTTAAAGTTTGAGATTTTAAACTTCTGTGAAGCAACAGAGAAAACTTTTTCTAATACATTTTACACAGTTGACTGACATGTCATGCTACTTATTCAGAGAGTCTGTATTTTTTTTAATTACTTTTTTCAAATTCGGAAGCCAACACCCATAGAATTACGTTGCAATTTTAATATTTTGGGAAAGTCACAGTTTCATCAGTAAGAACATTGTAGAAATATACGTGGACATGTTTGACCAAAGCCACACACTTTAAAAAAGTAGTCCATACAAATTAGGTGCATACTTTTGAATTTGAAAAAAAGTCAATACAAATCTGTCATTATTCTGGAATTTAGCTAATAGAAATACTCTAATCAACCGTTTTGAGCCTCGGTTTTACAAAATCAATATATCATGGTTTTTTTTTAGCGTTTATTTGACTTTATTTTTCTAAATAGGCCATAGATTTAGAAGTTAAAGTTACCTAAGATATTTGCTTCCCTAAATCCATCATTTCCCACACGATGTACATAAATGAATGTATTTCATAGCTGTTGATGGTCTGATTTTATTGTTACAGAAACAACTATTGGTGGAGTGCTTGGCTCTGTGAAGTGTTCACACCCCCACAGGCTGCCTCACTCGGTTTCTTTACCGACAGGCTTTGATCGTTCTGTTCCAGGCTTTCTGCAGAGAATAAAAGCTCCAGAACGCGAACAACGCAGAGCGTCCTTGCACATTCACACAAGTTCACCCAACCTTGTAGGCTCACGGGGAATAAACACACTCCCACTCAACTACAAAAAAATTAGCAAAGTGCCACAATCATGCAATTAATTGTGGTTCATTGCCTGTTAAAAGTACATCTAGTGCATAAGGCTTGCTAAAATGGTAAAAGGTGCATGGAAACAGTAATTAGGGCTCAAGCACAAACAAATTTAGAGCGAGCACAGTTATGAAATCTAGAGTGAGCCAAAGGTAGTGTGGCTGCAGTCTGTTGGGCAACAGAGTCTGACTTTATACTCTACCTGCATTGCAATGAGTCCATCAGCAGCGGCGGCCGGTTCTGAGGTGGTACAAATGTACTTCTATGCACTGACAGTTCCCACTTAATCCTATTAACATCCTTAATAACAGATGTTGATGGTGGCAGTGTTTATTCAAATTACCTCAATTTTTTTTATGATCTCAGCTGGTGTCTCTCCTCCGTGTTGTCTCGGGGTGGGTGCAGTGTGTCCTGTTGGACAGGTGGCTAATGTGATGTTTAGGATTTGGGACAGATCGTCTGGTCCACAGCTGACTTGGCTCGGTGACATACGTCTGGCTTGGATTTTACTTGACAGTCCTCTCAAAGCTGCAGTTATCTCTGTTGCTGGTGCTCCTTTTCCTACCACTCAGTTAAGCTTGGAGACAGAGCTTCTTCTTATACCAGCTGATTCAGCCATGACCTTTTGTGACCTGTCCTCCTTGTGAAGATGTCGATGACTTCTGGACAGGTGCAGAGTCAGCAGTCTTCCTCGTAATTGTGTAGCCGACTTACACAGACTGAGAGGCCGTTCGTAACCTTTGCAGGTGCTTTGAGTTAATTTGCTGATTAGAGTGTTACGCCACGGGTTTCCAGTAAAGACCTTTTCACAGTATTCTAATTTTATGAGACGCTGAATTTTGTGTTTCCATTATGTTCTTGTTAAGCCGCAATCATCAAAATTACATGAAGAAAAGGCTTGGAACATATCACTTTGTGTGTGGTGCTTCTATATATGAGTTTCGCTTTCTGAAGTGACTGGCAAGAAATGTTGCAGCTTCACACAATATTCACGTTTTTTTAAGATGCACTAGTTTGTGTGTGATTATATCGGTAGAGTTTCACTCTTTGACTAAGTAACAGAAATAAATGAACTTTTTGTGATGTTTAAATGCTGGGTTTATGGGCACACCGATCAACCCAGGGAAACACACATAAACGCTCCATTAGTAATATCCTAGAAACAGGAGATATATCCCAGAATTGAGATTTTCTTTATAGTGTAAGCTATCAGAGGCGTACAGTTAAATGTGTGTGGTCCTCATGTTGTGGCTCATCAGGACAAGTAATATCCTTTGATTTGAAGTAAACAAGGGCAACAACAACTTTATGTGACAATGTTTGCAGGATATGAGTAAACTGGAGGTGATAGGTACCGGAAAGCCGCACACTTCCTTGTCAGAGCGCCAGGATCTCTTACTGCAGAATGAGGAAGAGGAGAAGAAGGAAAACGGCGTTATGGAGGAAGAGAAATTGTAAGATAAAAAGTAGCTTATTTTTATTTGTTTTTTATCTCTTGCTGAGAAAAAAAATGTTGCAAGTGTTGGTGTGTTTTTTTTTTTTAAATTTTGATAAACAGCACATTTTTCTTTATAATTCAGGTAAATATGTAATAATGGCAACAAGTGCTCTGTATTTGGTTTGCTTTTCATTAACTACTTCATGTTGGGATAATGTCTTTCCCATCGATTTGCAGAGAGTCGCATTTTTGGAGAAATTTTATTTTTCTCAAAAAAAACAAAAAAAAAAACATTAGCAGCCTTATATAAGACAGTTTTTTCGCACAGTGTCACACCTCATCAACGCTGCACTTTAGTTTGGCTGTCACAAGCCATTCCTTCCCATCACAATCAGTTCAGTTTATTCACGTTGCTCCGTTTCACAGCAAATGTTATTTTAAGGTACACAGGACAAAGACGTCCAGTTGATAACCAGAAATATATCAGATCAAGTCAGTACAATTCACAGATAAAAATCCAGTTACATGCATTGCAGTTGTAAGTGCAATTTAAAATACAATAAAAAAAATTAGATAAAATATATGTGTCTAAGGATGCCCAGCAGATTGTATGCTGGAAAGATTACTGCAAAGTCATTGGCTTTGCAGTAATCTTTTCTCTGAGTAAGCATGTGGTGACACCAGAAAGGAGCAACTTCCTATTTGACAGGAAGAAGAAACCTCCAGCAGCCGTCTGCAGCAACTGACTGGGGCTTAAGAGAAAATATACAGTTATTGATATAAAAAATGCGAGGATTTGTTTCACGACTGATTATTATTTTAGCCAATAGTTAATTAGTTGCTAAGTCTGAGTATGCACTAAAGCATCTCTACCAGGCTGAGGACTGGATATTGAAATGGCTTGGTGTTCTCATGTTGTTAGTGACAGAGACTCACTGGAGGAAACTGATGACGATCAAGTCCAGGCTTTGCCCTATCCTGCTTTGAGGATTAACGGTCAGCTTGCTGAATGGACTGGACACCCAACGTCTGATAAGGTACTGACATTATTTTTTAAAATTCTCTGGTCAGAAACGTGGTGTCTCTTAAGAGATAAAACATTTTTTGGGACAAATGTCTCTCTGAGAGGAAAACGCAAGCTCAACACCTTAAATTCTACTTTTCCTGCTTCTCATCCATCAGTAAAGCATCACAGACAGGTTACGTTTTTCACTGAATAGTTTCACAATGGAAATAAATACTACCTTCTGCGCATCTAAGCCGGTGGTCTGCAACCTTTACAATCCAAAGAGACATTTTTCCCCAAGTCCAGCGAAACTAAACTTGTTTAGAGCCACAAATGTTACGTGACCTATGGGGAAATAAGACATATCTACTAGGATTTTTGTTGTTATTTTGAAAGAAACTGTTTTAGTTCTATTTTTAGGTTTTAAAATAGAGAAAAACATTAAAAAAAAAAGGTTATATACGCTCCACGGGATATTCGTAGAAATAATTTAGAGAAGAAAGTAGTTTCAAAATTAAAACAAGAAAATCTATGTTAAAAATGTTTCCTGTTCTGGAAATACAATGCAATTACTCTGTGACACAAGAGTAAAAGCTACTTAAAACCTGCATTTGTTATTTGCTATTTGTATTTAAAAACATTAGTCGGCTCTATTTTATTTTGTAGGCAAAGGCACTGATGGACTTTTAATAAAAATGTTATTGATTAATACATTGAGCGTAACAGGCATTGTCTGCTCTCTGCATGTCATGTCTTTGGTTTTCTTCCACTGGATTCATTAGGGAGAAGTTGGAATCAGTACCTCCGTGTTGTTCAAAACCCGGACCGGGGAAATTGTCTCGACCGACATGGAGCTGTGCAACGAAGGCAACACCGTCATCTTTTACAGCTGGAAGAAGCTTCCAAGACAACTAAGTCTGTCTCACCTGTACCAGCAAAAGGACCGTGTGCGCTTCTACTTCAGATCCTCCTCTGGTACAGATTCACAAACACGATGCAACACCTGCTGCTGCTGTTTGTGCGTCATGTATTTGTCCATGTGTTAACCCTAGTCACGCTACCAACACTCAGCCTTTAGCATTTTTTTTTTATTTTCATTTTAACCCAGGTGTGATTCAGCCCAGCGAAACCCAGCAGGTGGAGTTTATATTTAAGTCAGAGGAGCAAGGTCTCTGGACTGAAATTTGGCAACTCAACACCAACCCTGTGTTGTTGCAAGGAGCCTCGATTCAGATCAAGCTGAGTGGGGTGGCCATCAAACTGGACAAAACTGCAGATCAGAGGAGCTTCTTAGAGGTAACTTAACCAGCACAATGTGCTTCAGAAAGGAACGAAAAAGTCATTTCCATTCATAGAAAAGTGTACTTTTGTGTCTTCATCTTGCTTCGTGTGTGTGTGTGTTTAACAGAGCAAGCTGGAAAAGATTGTTGTGGAAAAGTACTGTCGATCGATTTTGAACGGGCTCGTCAGGGACATCTACGTCCCTGAAAGGCCCAAGTCACCTGCAGAGCTTTACCTCACTGAAGAACAGCTGTTCCAGAACAAAAACCCCAGGGTACATTACCTCCTGGTGAAAGCCTCCTACATTATTTATTTTTCTCAGCTTACTGACTTTCTCCTATTATCACAACTTTTTTCTCGTATGCTTTTCCTCGCCAACAAAAAGAATTTGGTTAACGCTGACATATTCCTGTCTTAATGTTTGACATCATGACTGACTTTCTGAAGCAGACCTGGCTTTTAAACACATTTTAGAAGTTTTCTGTAGTTTGGAGGTCAGGACTATTTCAAAAAATGTAATGTCAGCCTCCTTTATTGTTATTAGAAATAATGTCAATGTATTTGGCTTGTTCTCTTCTGACACCCATTTGTGTTCAAGCGTCGCTCAATCAGCTGTTGATTTTACATCCATTTAAACATTTTTTTTTATGTAGTGCACCTTCTTCGTTATTTAATCCACCTTGCAGAATGCACCTGCTGTACTGCTACAAGTACTAACCTTTAATTTGATGTCAACATGCTTGGCAGATACTAATTAAGTGTTTCAACCATTTTATCCAAACTGCACATCAAAACTGTTGTTTGCAAATGGATAAAGGTGTCTTAGCACAATCTTCTGGAACAGCTTTTAAAGTACTGACCATGACGCTGCTGAAAATTGTTAGAATGAAATGAATACAGACCAAATATAACTTTGTGATTAAGCCTGAATACTCCAAAACACATGGTTGTAGGTTGTCACCACAACACATGAATGTGGCCCTACACCACACCACTACTTTTGTTGTGGTAGTTTTGATGTTGTGGTGACTGAGCTGCTTGCTTGTTTTAATCCTCGACACCATGACGTGTTATTTGAAGCACACCGGTCCTGACGTGTCATGGGATTTTCTTTGACAGTGTCGATTGTAGATCCCTAGTCACAGCTTGTGAGTCAGTGTGAGATGACCCAGTAATGGATCCATTCATCGTGTGCTTCGCCTGCTGAAGGCGTGAGAGCGGTTAGCCCATCATGTCCATTCTTCTTAAGCAGAGCCGTTATTACAACTCCTATTCATTTTAGCACACCTCCATTTAGTTTCATCATAGCTTTGGGGCGAGCTAATTATTTATTATTGATTACAAAGGAGAAAGGCTTTAAATGAAATTTTATCCATGTGAGTGAAAAAAAAACCCACGATCACCTAGAAGTGTGTTAATAAGTTTTGTTAGCTTCTTTTAAGAAGGGCTTTGAAGTGGAACCAAACATTTAGCTGAAAGCATTACCTCTTTCCTCTCCTATAGTCGAGATAAATCGCGTGTTTCTCGTAAAATAGTCAGAGATACCTTCTACAAGTCTTTGGAATTGCCTGCTGCTAACGAGTGAACTGGAATAAAAAAGAAGGTTGCATTTCTTTTTTAAACTTTCAACACATTTTAAAAGATGTATGTATCTATTTATATTTTTTTATTTATAAACTGAAATTTTATTGTTTTACATATCCATATGTTTTAAAATTCAAGAAAACCTTTCTTCAAGCATAATGTGTTTTTTTTCCTCAAAAACTGGCGATGCTGTCTTTCACTTTAAAAGCCGGAGTTCAGTATGAAATGTTTGTCTAATGCTTTAATGAGATATTAGAATTCTAATTCAATATTTATTTTATTAGGTTATAATTCTGTGACTATAGAAACCATTCCCTTTTTTTTAAAAAAATATTCCTATCTACAGACTATTTTACTGTTCTGAAAATATTTTTTCCCTCTCATTAAAATATGTATATTTACTTTGTTTCTTTGGTTGCCTTTCGGGATTGTATCATAAGTCTGGTAATATTATAGGTCAAAGCTGTGCAGAAACAAAGAAAATGTAAAAGTAAATTCTTGAAAGTGTTGTTACATTTATTCCTTTGCCATGGTTTTAGTTGCAGTACCATTACCAGCCAGTAGAGGCCCTAAAGACACTGTGGCAACAGGTGAATCCGGAGGGTAGCTGGGATCTCTCTTTTAACACTCTTCGACAGGTAATCCTAACATGAAGCGTCGAGGTAACTGCTTTAAGCAAATGTAGACCTTGTTGCAGCACATCACAGAACAAAAGTAAGACATAGACAGGTTTATGTCATCTATAATGCCTGTATAATATTCTGTTTTTATCCTGTTATGTTGTGATTCTGTAGGCTGTAATGTCTCTGCCTGATGAGGATCCTATTAAAGAAGAGAGTTTTTCCCACCTCAACTCTCTGTATCTGCAACTTTGTGCTCCTGTCACTGGAAAACACCACCTTCTAACACCGGCCGTTATAGGGTAATGCCTATAGTACAGTGTATAGTACAATACAAAAACATGCGTTATGCAGGTTCTTTTCTTACATGCGCCTACAAATTGTACAATAATACTGTTTGTGGTGGTGCCCCCTGCAGGCGACAACTGTGGATAAACCTTCTGGACTTAATGGGAACTGAAGCCTTCAGGCTCAGAGCTGCGATGGGCCTTCCAGAGAGAGATACTTGGTCTGGTAGGAGGCGTGAACTCATAATCCCAGCTCATTGTGACACTCAGCTCTACGACAAAAGCATTTAGCGTTACAGTATAGATTGGATTTCTGCTCAGCTCCATTTTAGGCATGTAATTATTCAAAACCACGTTATCTTACACTTATGGTGCTATTTCTCCAATGCCTTACAGGGTTTTACTTTGAATCAAGGTAGGGCTGAAACAGTTAATTGGATTAATCGTGATTATTGAAATAATTGTCAACTAGTTCAACAATTGAGTAATGGTTAACTAGAGTGTACAGACTGTGAAACATGACATTTGGTGAAAGAACAACACCCCTCATAGTAGTAAGTAAGCCAAAATTGTGCGAAAAATATATACATTTTGCAGATGAGATAAAAATCCTTCTTTGTCTGGACAGTATGTTCTACCCAGAACTTTTGCATAGTGGCATAGTTTTACTTTCACCTGGTTTAAATTTTTTAAATAAACCTCCTATTAGACACCTTTTGCTATTCAACTATTAATCAAAAATTATTCAATAGATCATCCCTGTATTGATGTCAAGTCAAGAAGTAATTTTTTTAGTTGCAGATGCATACTTTGCTACAAATGATCAAGAATGCACTAAAGAAATACAAAGCTATCGCATTCCAGGCAACAAAATGTTTATTTTCTTATTTGAAAAAGTAAATTAAGGTTAATTATTTGTTTATTTTCATTTTTATTGTATTTTTCATATTGCTAAAAACATGCTTATGTGGTTAAATAAAGAATTTGTAGAATATGCCCATTTTTCTATCTTATTACTCAGGAACGATGACAAATGATCGCTTGCTAAAATAATCGTTAGCTGCACACCTAAATCAAAGTCAAAATACTAAATATTTTAGAAATACTGTTCAGAAAATACAAACCCTTTTGTTAAAAGATGAGGACATTTCTATGTGACATGATAAAAAGATAAAAAAAAAAAAACTGTCAGAGAAACAACCTAAACATTTAGCTCAGTTAGCCTAACAGAATGAACAATGTCATAAAAACACAAAGT
This sequence comes from Girardinus metallicus, assembly GCA_903067095.1. Classification (NCBI taxonomy): domain Eukaryota; kingdom Metazoa; phylum Chordata; class Actinopteri; order Cyprinodontiformes; family Poeciliidae; genus Girardinus; species Girardinus metallicus. The sequence continues at coordinate 14,243 of CAEGAE010002145.1, forward strand.
CCCAGATGGTTGTGAAAAGCTCCAAAGGGCCAGAACAACAACCTAAATTGGATAAAATGTCTGCTGTTGCTTATATGTTCAAAAGACAGATTTAACTAATTCATTTATTCAGTCATTCATTCATTTATGACGCTTTTTAACTGGCAATCAAGATTGTTAGCATGAGCCTTAAAACCAGACGCTGGCTGTTAAAAGACTAAAAAAAAAGAAATATCTGATAACTGAAATAACTAAAACACCAAGATGTTTTAACTGCTTATATCATACTATATCAAGCACAATACTGTATATGATTTTATTTTTGCAGTTTTCAGCAATAATATCATAATTACATATTTCCTGCTATGATGAAAGCCTTATTGTCTGTTATGATGGACTCCACCTAGAATCAAATTTTCAAATAGAGAGCTGCAGTCCATGTTGTAAACTAAACAAAAAAAAATATCTTGAAAAGTATAAAGTGGGATATTTATGTCTAATTTAATTTGTAGTTATTGTTACGTATTCTGATGCATCTGAACAATTTTAACAGAACAACTGTTTGTTTTGGATTTTATATCAAATGAAATATTCCACTGTTCAGGATTCCTGTTTTCTACGTTACGTCCCAGATGCGGGTACTCCGTCGCCCTCCGATGACAAGAGAGAGTCATCGGGTGCAATAGAGAAGTGTGGCACGAGAATAAAACTGAAAGACCTCGGCAGATCACATTCCAGAGAGTTTGAAAGCCCGAATGAGGTAAATGCACCTCAGTGTCAGAGTGGCGCAGAAGAGAGGCCGTGTCTGTGTGTCGGCGAATGCCTTTGCAGCTCACTAACCGTCATGAACAAAGAGAATGAGGAGTGTTTACAGTTGTTTTGCCTCAGAGTCGAAAGCACTTTGGATTATAAGCGTGAATTAAACATTTTTGTAACGCACAAAACATCACTGAATCCAACAGTAAACTGGTCCGATGACGGCTTGACAGCCTTTAACCAGCCTGTCAAGCCGTCATCCATTCATCTGCTATCCAAGTGTTTTGTTACTACTGACTGCTGCCCCCACCTAACCACACACTCGTCCTCAGAAAGGCACTCATCTGAAATATTAATCTCTCTTCACTACTTCTTCACTATTTTTTTTAGATTTGTCACTTAATATCTGTGCCACGGCTTTGTGGCGAATCTTATCAATTCGCTCGTCTCTGTGATGGTTTGTGACGACAGACAGAGTCTTGAAGTGATGATCTTCTGTTCTAAGTCAGTACATTTTGCCCAATAACGTGGAAAATAAAAGCTTTCTGCCAAGAGTTTCAAATTGGGTTGCAGAAGTAACTTAGCAACACAGCGGCTGTTCAGTTTTTAATAAGAAGACTTGTTTGGACAAAATAATTACACAACAGTGCCTTTTAACACTTTGCTATATTACAACTACAACTTCTGTGAATTTTATTAAGACAGTATGTGTTAGATTAAACCCAAGTAGAGAACATATTCTCCTGTATTTTAAATTTCAGTTAAAAATCTAAAAACCACCATATTTATAGCTCAGCCTCAGGCAACCTTATATTCTCCATGAACTTCTACTTTAACATGTAACCATCTACATCCACATCAGTTGGCTTTGACTTTCTAAAATGTGGATGTGCTTTGATCTAAACTATTCTACGTGGAGCTTTGGCTGTATGTTTAGGGTCATTGTCTTGCTGGAACATAGACGTCTACACAAGTGCCTGAAACAGGTTTTCTTACAGAATTGCTTCCAGAAATGCTTATGTGTCCCTGCCACCACCATCTGATTTCAAAATGCTCAGTTTTGAAATCAACCGTGCCCTGGTCACATCGCACCAGGGCAACGCCTTCCACATGTTTGTTGTGTCCCCTATAAGGATTGTTGCAAACATTAAATAAGTCTTCTTTTAGTGAAATATGTGTGACTTTTTACATCCTCTTGATCCAGTGGATGGTATGTAAAGTAAAGAATGAAAAAGTAGGTTTGCATGCCACACTGACATTTTTTAATTCTTCATATATTATTTATATATATATATATATATATATATATATATATATATATATATATATAGACACATGCTTATACATTTTAGTTATCTAAACCTCTGACCTTGTCCTGCTACGAGGCATTTCTTCCCACAGGCCAAAGCTACACACACACAAACACGGTCGGTTTTATTGGCAGAGCCGTGGCTCGGCCACCCATTCAGGGCTCAGTCACGGCCACTTAGAGCGCAGCAGACTCGGGGATTCAGACTAGCTGTGATCCAATGACATGTATTTATAATGAGGGAGCTGCTGGGACGTCTTTGTTGGACAGACACAATTTCAGAATGAGGGTGTGTGTGTGTGTGTTGGTGTTCGATGAGACTGGATTGAAAGAAACTGGAATTAGTCCTACAGTTTCATCTCACACTTTAGCACGACCTCAGCAAATGCTGCTTTTTTTTTCTTTAGTTTTTTCTTCTTCTTTTTTTATCTTTTAATATAACAGGAGGTGCGATAATCGTACAGAACTTCATTGTCAGATTCTGCTTAAGATGACTTAAACCCATAGCTTGGTCATGCAGTTCTGCTAAATTATCAAATTCTATAATTTTATAACACAAATAAATTATAAAATATAATGCTAAGCATAATTGTTAAAGTTCTGAATAATTTTAAGAATATTCTAGTTATTTGTAATCTTTTATTGAATTATTAGATTTTTTTTTTTGTTTTGCTGAAATTAATTAGATTATTTATTATTACGTAGGTTTCAGATTAAAAGTATAATCACAACTAGCAAAATTTGAACTGTTTTGCTTTTGGTTCAGCTGAACAAAACTAAAAATAAAAAAATAACACTAATTCCTGTGGACTAGATATTCTATCAGCTGCTACTTAACATGAATTTTGTGTTATGTCCAGTTTTGCTTGCACCTCCAACTATACTGTGATAATCCATAATATACATTTGAAAAGTCTTAATCTAGAATCATCTAAATGCACATTAAAACTCTAAAATCAGACTAATCAACACAAAATACATCTGATCCATAAAAGTCTTGTTTGATGGCTCCACAATCAAGTTTTATGAATGCAGAAAAATCTTCCTATCACAGCAATAGTACCTGCTGTGATAGGAAGCACAGCAGGTACTTCTGCTGTGCTTGACTAAGTAGAGCCATGACTAAGAAGCATTTCACTGTTTCTTTCACGATTAAATCTGCTTGGCCTTCTGTTTAACAGACTCCAAAAATTAAAAAATAAAATATGTCTGTAGTTAGGACTTAAAACATTATTGAAAAAGTAAAAGGAAAAAAAGACTTGACGTCTTTTTCTGTTGTAATAAATCACGATGCACATCATTTATTGTTTTCATACAACAAAATGTATTCAGACCAGATCCTTCCTGCCAACAATCATTAGCATTTACAACTGTTTCAACAACATTTAATTTTCCTCTCGGATTAATAAAGTATTTTTGAATTGAATCGAGCTGAACTGAATTTCCTGCTAAGATATTCTGTCCATTAGCAACAACTGGATCAGAGTCAAAAGCTCAGCTAGCAAGCAAGTCCTTTTCTGGAACATTTAACTAGCTAAATCTAGACACAAACATCTTAAATCTGTTTTTACAACTAGACATTAAATGTTTTTTTTGTTGTTTTTTTTTTTTTTTTTCCTGAAAAACACCTCTAAGATGTCATTCTTTGGCTCAATTGGAAAGCTAGCAAGTGTGAATTTAGCAGTGGCACTATTGCTAAGCTATTTAATATTGAACACAAACACTTGAAAACTTATCTTGAAATTTGGCCAGTAGAGATTCTCCCTGAAAGCTACAGCTGTATTGTTTGCTATCCGTGACTGCCTATGTGTTAAGAAGCTCAGCTTGTTAGCAAATATGATATTGGCATTAACGCCGTCATTCCAGCTATTCTGGATACAAACCCTAAATTATTGCTCCAGCAACAAGTCTTATGACTGTTCTTAATTTTGTACTGGACCATGCACTGATCCAACTTCTTCATAGATATTCAAAACCAAATGTTTTATGCAGGTTTTATAACGAAAATAAAATTTAACTATTTAATTGCTATCACACATTGCATGTACACACTAATATGACTGTTTAAAAATATAATTATTTTCATGGTTATTTAATTTCTTCTAAAATTTGTTTTTGTGTTGTCCCCAAAAGCAGCCTAACATTTCACACAAAAAAATAACCATGATCCACTGCTACGTTTTTACTTTTAGTCCAGTGTGATTGAAAAGTGAAGAGTGGGTTTGTCAGGCATATGGGTGATGCTGAATGATTCAAATGCACACGCTTCCTCCTTCATAGATTAGATGATGAAAGTCTGAGCAAATCAGGATTAGCTGCTGTTCTTCCACTAGTCAGGTTCTTATCATGTTCGTCATGACATTGCAAAACCAGACAGCAGAACGGTGAGTGCGTCTGCTTTCCCTGCTGGCACGGTGTGGTAGGGAAATGGTGGGGACTCCTTGTGAGTGTGTGTGCATTCTCGTGATGTTCCAGACTTTTGAGGTCAAAGGTGACTGAGTGCAGACTGAGATACAGACAGATTTGGTGGTGATGAGGAGGGTTTGTCCTTCGTAACTCCACCAGCAATAAGAAAAGCCTTTATTTATATTTTAGGGAATCTCTGTGATCCTGTGAATATTTTAAAAGTTCCTGTGTACTTACTTTACCGAATTATATTAATTTTGTCTGTCTTCTTCTTGTATTGCAGATTGAAGAGGCGCTGGAACATTTGACTCATATGACCAACTAAACATTATTTTCCATTTTCTTAACAATTAATCTTAAATTTACCATTGAACTTAGCAGTAACAGCTTAGCTATTTGGTACATAAACATGTTTTCTCTTCAGGCATGCTTTCAACAATGTTTTAGTGCTAACAAATTGATCTCTTGGTTAATAACTAATGCATAAAAAATGTTTTTATTTAAGTTCAGCTGACTTTATCGCAATGCGTTACGGTTTTAGATTGCATTATTTTTGCACCTTCAGGTTTCCCTGTACTGTCAGCTTCTACTGTTTGAGATTTTATATTTGATGTGTTGAGAAGTAAAAATACTCTGTTATCTCATTTAATTTAGCAATTAAATCAAACATTTTTTTTATATCTTTGTTTAGAGTTTTGTTTAGGATGATACATTTCATTTGAATTGTTCTACAAATGTATTCCTGGTTGGTGAATGTATTGTATAGTAAATAAATATTTATACAACATCTTTTCTCTCTAATTTTGGTTTTTGCTTGCCTTCTATTTTAGTTCTTATGCCAAACATATAATTGTCAAATTTATTCACTGCTCCTATTGTTTATTTTGTTCAAGTGATTAATTTTAACATTACTTAAAAGCCTAAACTATTACTCAGTGAAAGGAAAAATTATTTATACAGTATATATATATAAAAAAAGGAATAGCATTGTCATTATTTTAGAGGCCTGATGAAATCAAACTAAGTTGCTAAGGAGGTAATTAAAAGCCAAATCTCTGGTTCAAACCAATGTCAATAATACAGAATATGATTGTTTAGAATGAAATAAAATGGTTACCATTTAGAAAAAGAAAACATCTAAAATAATGTTGTGGGTTTTTTTTTTTTTTTTTTCTCTCTGGCTGTCAAATTTGGGGAATCATTTAGGCCTGCAAAACTCTGCACTGGCCTTTATAGTGTGAAATATGTGTATTTTCTTTTTCTTATTGAAGTTGCTTGTGATTTGAACAAAAGAGAAAAATAACAATTGCTTTTACTACTGTAAGTGTCAAAAAAAAACACTAATATACAATTTTAAAGGCACTATTGTACTTAGACCAGCAACAAAATAATTACTATGTGAGCTGAAAGATTTTAACAGTGCAAATATTGATACATTTATTTGTAGGCATTAGTAAATTTCCTTAGGTCTAGGTAGGTCAAATTAATGCACTAAATTAGTTTTTAATATTTTCTGTATGAGAATTTAAAAAAAGAACAGTTTTAACATTTAACTTAAAGAATATGAAATGGAAATGAAAGCCATGTGTCCAGTGACGTTTTTATTGTGGGTGCAAACATCATCTGAATGAATGCAAATTGACTCTGCCTCCATCCGGCATCATGCCAAGTATCTATAGCAACCACATCCTCCAACAGCCCCCATCCTTCCCTTTCTCCTTCAGTCTCTAATTAGCCTTCTGTCTTCCCTTTAGCTACTTTCTTATTGTTCCTTTTATTTCCCACATCAAGAAAAATGTACACAAGGAGTCTCGCTGTCTGTAGAGAGAGCAATGCAAATATAACTGCTGATTTAGAAAAAATACAACCATTCACGCTCAAGTCAAATTTCAAAATGACTCTTTAGGCAGAGAAAAAAAATATCTAAATAAAAACCAAAGCTCAGACATCGTAATAAAAGATTTAATATAATTTAATTTATTTATTCATCCATTTTCATTTGCTTCACAGCTTTTGAATGCGTTCACGGTCAAGTTCAAAGCGTGAATGCGGCCTCGGTCAAGTAAAGCGAAGCTCTGGAGCTGAGTCTCTGTCTTCCGCTACAAGAACGAGGCTCTTCCGCCCCCTGCCGGCTTTTATGAGGCGCTGCAACCCCGAGGACGCCACGGATTAATGAGGGCGAAGATAAAATATATCCCTACACACTGGTCTACACTATAAATTATGAATATGTGGGTCCAACTTCATGAAATGTTCTAGGAGAAATGCATGAACTGTCCTATTAGCAAAAGGGTTTTATACAGATACATTTAAAGAAAATTAGAATATTGCGAAAAGGCTATTTTTTTTTATCACACTTCATAATATAAAACTCACATGCAGTGAAATATTTCAAGCCTTTTTTTCACGTAATTTTCAAAATTATGGCTTATAAATATCAACAACTAAAATTTGGTAGCTCAGAAAAATAAAATATTACATAAGATCAATTATATATATATTTATAAAACAGAAATGACAGGATTATGCTACGTAACACAATAGTCCTTGAACCTCCTTTTGCTACCTGTGGTACTTGGTTTTGAAATTCACCTTTTTGTTTATTTCTAGCTTAGTTTATTTTAGTCAAAAGACTTTTTTGGCAATTTGGCAATTTGGCATTGCTAAAAGTGTGCTATGCAAATAAAGCCTTATTTTTAGTATTGTTATTTTTTCTGTGCTGCCCTCGTTCCCTTCACTCAGTCTTCTTTCCCCTTTTCCACCAGCTCAGAAATATTTAACCTTTTCACAATATTCTAATTTTATTTAGATGTATCTCTTTTGCTAATAGGACAGTTCATGCATTTCTCCTAGAACATTTCATGAAGTTGGACCCACATATTCATAATTCATAGTCTAAACCAGATAAATTTCAATTACTGAAAAACTCAATCTTAATCTCATCTGACCCAAAATCCTTATTCCAGGTACAGTTTCAGTATAATTTATCATGTTACGTGTTGACTAAAGGGTACTTTCTCTAAAGCATATGGTTGGCATGCAGATCAATCTGAATGTTGCTATAGAGATTTGATGACTCTATAGCACTTTTTGTTAGTCTACTCTCCTTTATCCTTCTGCTTCATGATGGCAAAACAACTAGTCTAGTTTGAACAAATCCGATTTTAAATCGTACCTCTGACTTGAGTCACATGGATCTAAAATCCAAAAGCTAACTCACCTCCGCATCAATTGAAAAAAATAGGTTCTCTTGTCTTTCCTATTTTGAACAGCTACTGTTGGGTAAGTTGTATATAAATTATCACCTCTTTACTCTCAGTATCTCTAACAAATAGATGCGCTAAACTTTGAGTTAATCATGTTGTCTTTCTGTTCTCTCTGAGTGGCTTAACTGATTGTATGCAAAGGAATCTGCTGAACGCGGCTCATGCAGTCTAGGATGTGGGTGCAACTGAAATCAGCAGTCACACCATACGTTTTCTGTTCCTGTTATTTTGTAGATGAAACAATGTTATCTTTGTATGCTTGCATTGGTGATAATGTTTCCCTGAAGTCCTGCCCAGCAACAGTGCAGGTAATTAGGGACTGCCCCTAAGTTAATACAAGTAAGGGCAGTAAGAACAGAGAGTTAGAACGAAGTTGAGTTAGCCTTGTGACTGTTCTCACCTAGATGTGAAAACTAAACCGACTTTGTCTCTTTCTTGAGTTTGTGTATTAGGTTACTCTGAACCTGACAGCTACCATACCATTACTATTCCAGAATGTGTGGCATCAGTGTTTTTCTTCAGGATTGTATCTTTTTTTGTCAGGTATGGCACTAATCATGAGTGCTGCATTATACATGACTATATGAAATATACACATACACACACACACCCACACACACAGGGAACAAATGACTACAAATGACTGCACCTTGAACATCTAGTTTTATTTGAAGAATCTGATATTTGAACATACTCCCACAGATACACCGTCATCACTATAGACTGGACAGATGATGAGTTTAGTTAGTAGCTATGTTACATTCAATTGGCACAAATCAAGGAGTTACAAAAACAGCTGCAACCAAAGTAAACTCCACAATATCATCTGCCGCAGCATACAACTGAAGCCTTCTGATTGAAATTAAAGTTACTTTTTTTCTATTAAAGGTGTTATCATCCAATTTTATTCAATTAACAAGCAAAACCTCCAACTTTTTTGGCATTTTTCTGATTGTCTTTCTGTCCTCTCTGTAGAGAAGCAGACATTAAACGCCATTTTTAAAAATCATTTTAAAATGAAGCTGTCCTCAAATATCAGCCCCAAAAGTCTTGGAATGAACTGGGAATCTTATATAAGAACAATAAAACCTCAGACAAAAATACTCTGCAAGGCAGTTAAAGTCTTACAAAATTCACATAGTTAATCTGGACCTGTACAGTAGTTAATACATTCAGTCATTGATATTAAAACGTCGTTCAAACAGCTGCTGTTTCTTAAACACTTGACACTTCAAAACCACGTGAAAATCTTGACACAGGTTAGCAGAATCAGCTCAGTTATGTTAAAAACTAAGCTATTGCTGCTAGGCACTTGAGTGTCAGAAATTAACCTTCATTCAGGTTGTAGTTACCGTGTTATTTAAGCCTCATACACTGGCTCAGACGTCGCCATGGTTACAGACACAAAGCTGATCAAAGTTTGCCACTACAGAGTTGGATCGGAAATTGATATGAATGCAACTGGCAGTTACTGGTTCCCAGTAGCTCGTAGGAGATAAGCCCAAAAGCATCCCACTTAGAATTTTACTTGTGCTTTGGTCAGATGGGACCAAGATTTTTTGCAAAAAATAAAAAAATAAAAACAACAGAGGTTGTTGTGTAACAAAGGATGACTCATACCAGTTGTTTGTATGGTAGTGGATCTGTAATGCTGTGGGCTAGTTTCACTTTCTTATCCCTGGGAATCCCATTGGAGTGCATCAGAGTATATTTACCCTAAGGGGATTTAACTGGGATTGTGCTCAGTTGTTTTATTTTCACATGCAATAAAGAAAAAACTAATTTGTCCAAATGCTTTTTTTACACATCTTTATGAGAGTTGCAAAAAATTATGGAGGACATAGAAAGAAAATGCATCAAACAAACATTAAATCACGTTGTTCAGCTCCATCAGGGCATAAAATACAAATCATATCCTGCGTATCTGCTCTCCAGTCTGCCTGGACCTGCACTCTGCTCCACTTGGCTGTGCATTAGCAGCTCAACCATCCTGCCTTGGTATGTCACTTCTAAGTATAGAAACCACTGGCACTCTTCAGCGACAGTCAGCTTGCATCAATAATGTCCCAGTGTTAAGCTGTTGAACTGAAAGCAAAATGAGCAATTTGGCTGTAGAAAGAGTTGTTTGCTTGACACCAACTCACAAGGTGTTATAATTAGATAAAGACAATACTGAGGACTCTACAAACAGTACAGCAAAACATTTCAAAATCACATATTAGGTAGGTGTTTGCATATTTCCAGTTAGTGTATTCAGTCAGTCCCTGCTGCTACAGCTCTACACTGCTAATCCGCCCCGAAAGGGAGATTTCAAAGTTGTTTCAGTGACCTTTCACAGCCACAGCAATCATCTTTTCTCTTCTAAAAGTATGTATAGAAACACACCAAGAAGCTATCAGCACTGACAGCAAACTGAAGGCATCACCTGTATACAGATAAGGAGGGTCATCAAAATGCCTCAGTCTTGGACAACTTCAATCCTCAACACTAGTTAAAAACAAATTAGCACATTGCTATAGCGCCAGCAGCAACAGGATTGTAAACCTAACAACGGTGATATTCACTAAGGGGCGTTTTACTGGATTACATCAGGAAGTGTTTGATTAAAAGATCAGAATGATTTATTCCTCAACAACCACATGTCAGGGGCCATGAAATCTGCACGGATGCACTTTTTTTAAATCTTTTTAAAAAGCTAACATGTTTACACTGAAATCAACATAAATAATATGGACACTTAATGCTCAACTGTCTTGGCACTGACATGAAACAGCTTGTGTGTCATTTAAAACACATGACCTTGAACTTTTGATCTAATTGCTGTGGTTAATGCTACAACATACAGCGGTGGGGAAAAAAAAAAAAACTCAACTCTGTTTTTAAACAACCAACATATAATCTGCAACAAACTCAGATAATTACCTTTGGTTTAATGGCTTAAACCCAACGCGAGATCTCCATGTACGTACCTCTAAACTTTCACAGAAATCCTCTCAACAGGGCCGAAGTGATCATATTGCACTTGACAACAGGTTGTGGTAGGTACGTTTCAACCTAAGGAGCCAGTTGTTAGTCTTTGTGCGTTTGTTTCTTTCTACTAATAAACATTTTCTCAGTTTTCTGTTCTGTTTCGCGTCCAGCAGCTCATGGGATCAGGTCACTCCACTCTCAGCAGCGTCCGTTCTGGACGCTACTGGTTTTATCCCTTTTGATACAGCTTCCTCAGGAGGATCTGTGTAAGGTCAAAGGTGGTGAAGCTGATCCCCACTGCTACAGGTCCTTTGACCCAGTTCATGCTGAGACCTTTGTACAGGCCTCGGATAACCCCTTCCTCGGACACGATTTCCTTCATGGTGCCCAGGATGGTGCCGTACGTGTGACCTGTGACCCCTGCAGTCTGCATACGCCGCCTCACCACATCCAGAGGGTAGGACGCCGACTGGCCAATCAGGCCGGCGCAGGCTCCAAAAGCCAGACGCTCATAGGAGTAAGGCTGCAAGCGGCCGCTGTGCTCTGTATGAGACAGGAAGTTATAATGCAGGAGCACAATGCAAAAGTATTTGCACCCCTTGAACTTTTCCACATCTTTTGTTGCACTATTATCAATGTATTTCATTGGGATTTTATTTGATAGACCAACACAAAATTGTGCAGTCATAGCAAAAGATTTCAGTTTAAAAATGTTTTATAGTAAAAAAAAATTATTTAATAGAGTTATTGCGTGGTTTACAGTGAATACGTCATAGTTATTAATGTAACTTGTTTGTAATTTTATGATGATTATATGTTTGTTTTGGGGTTTTTAAAAACAATATTCGTTAGGCTTTGAAAAACGTTTTTTTATCAACAATTTTACTGCTATCCCAATAAGGACCACAAGATATCATGACGAAATCTTAAGTAAATATATCACCACTCCTACTTCCTTCCACTTCACTATTATTTATTACTTTGTGTTGATCTATTACATAAATTTCCCAAAGAAAGACATTGAACTTTGTAGTTGCAATGTAACATGTTAAAAAAGTTTCAAGGGAAACAAATTAGCTTTAAATAATTTGTTTTATGTAAGAAATTAAATCAAAGCGTTTAGTACCTGCATGCACCTTTTTTAGCGTTTCATAAGTAAAGAAGCTGAGACCAGCATAGGGTACGACACCAAGGATAGTTGGAGTGAAACCTCGATATAACGTCTTCAAGCCCTCTTCTCGAGAGATTCGCACAAAAACGTGTAAAATGTTGCTGTACCTAAACAGAGGGGGAGAAAAACTTAGAACATGTCTTTATTTGTTGTTGGCAGAGTAAAATTGATCAAAAACAAGTATCAACGCAGCATGCTTTGCTGAGTTCAGGTCTCTGATACATGGCTGCCAGTCTGAAGGGCAGCCGAGTCTTGGCTAAGCAGGTGACATCACTAAGACAAACAGGAAGCAGCAACAATCTTACTCTGTGCCCAAATCCTACATATTTTAACTGTGCCCCTCGTCAAACATGGCTGAATTACCCACTCAGCTTTACATTTAGTGTTGCAGATGCCTAATGAATCATTCATTTAATTTAATTAGGTGTGTTTAACCAGGGAATCATCCCTTGAGGTCTGACATTGTACACTGACAATTAAATTGCTGAAACATTGTTCAGTTCCACAAATTGTGTAATTGTACAGCATTCCTTGCTCTTACTTGTCCAGTTCATTTATTCTGTTTGCACCACAGAATTCACATTGCCTCAGAGTGAAGTGTGAACTGGGCACAGCCTGACTTTTAATTAAGTCTTCAGTCTAAACTTTGAAAATCACTATAATTAATTCTTTTTGACTATGGCTATGTCCAGGTACAGGTGTTCTGCCATGTTGCTGCATATTTAATCCCATTTGTGCTAAAGTGGTTGTACATACGGGTCCAGCAGCTACTAAAACAATCTTGTGACGCTTACTGAGGAACATTTATGAAGAATATAGATAAACTATGAAAAATGGCCTTACATTTCCTTGGGAGTGACAGCCATTCTGGCCCTCACCATGTCCAGAGGATAGGTCAACATGGCTGCTGTGATCCCAGCCAGAGACCCAGCCACCAACCTGGGGATTGGAGGGAGGGCCCTGGAACAAAGAGATGGCGGCACCAATTCATCCTACCATTTGAACAACGAACTTCACCAACAAGCTGAACAAAATAAAGTCCACCTACTTCCCCTGGAAGCCATAATATCCACCCAGCAGCCTTTTGTACTGCTCATGTGCACAGAACTGGATAGCAGCGTACGGGATGACTCGCACCATTGTAGCGGAGTTCCCCCTCCACAAACTGAGGAAGCCATCCTTCAGGTAGGTGCGGTAGATCAGCTTATAAGCTTCCTGTAGCATAGTGTTTACAAAATAAATAATTAGTAATAATTAATATAAGATATTTATTTTACTTTCATAGCTTTCTAAACCATATCATAGTCTGAAGAAATATGCCAACGGTTTAAACCAGATATTTACATCCAGACCAAAATGTAATAAATTCCACTTTTTGGTTCGAGTAACTTCAAATATTTAACGAACATACCTTGGCAGAGAATCTTGCTGAGGACACTGGAAGAAAACCACAAAGATGAAGAAAATATGACTAATCTCCATACATCATTCCTCATTCATCCAGTTTTTTGAAGGAAAATAATATTAACCTACAATTCCTTAAGGTCTTTTGCCACGTAAAACTAAATACAGCTCAGTAGGACATGTCCCTTACCTTGGAAAATGATTTTAGTTCTGTCCAACGGGGCCACGGCGGTCTTGGCCACAGCTCCGGCTAAAGCCCCAGAGAAAAGTGAGTTGAGGACTGATCGACTGTGCTTGATGCCCTGCATAGCCATGGAGAAATCCTGTTATTCTAAACAATGTCCTTACAGGAACACAGGTGTGCTTAAAATGCTGTTTACCATCAAGACAGAGTTACTTTTAGATAAACGCAAATCATCCCATAAACTGATGTTAAATTAGTCAAACTTTGCTTGAGGCAGAGTGAAAATCAGATTTGAGATACAGTAAGAGGTGGATGGATTGCAGGCAGTAGAAGTTGATATCCTAAAATAAATGATAAAATAAAATATTAGCCTTGTATGGCATTCATAACGCAATATTCATAAAGATTCCTTTTCTGATAACAAAATGTATTAATAAAGACTCCATCATATAATGAAATCCTTTGAAAGCCTGAATTTCTGATACTAGTAAGAATATAAAAAAACGAAACATTTTCAGCACAAAAATACACATAGAAAAGAAAAACGTTTAAGGGAGTCAAGCCCTCCGCCTTCAGATGTCGCTTTAATTCATTGTGGCTGCAGATAATGTTAAGTGAGTTAATGTTTAGCTGAATGCATGTGTTCTTCAGAGATGCGTGATTTGTGTGTTTAACCTCTTGCCAGGTTGCCAGATTCACTGAATAAGTGACATGCAAGTCCAGGGTCTGCTTACATACAAGTTTGGGTTCAATTGAATCTTATATTGTAGTTTGTCTCTACGCTCGTAATGATGTCACCATTTGGCATCATCTGTGACTTTTAGCATTTTGTGTCCAGGGTGAGAATCTGCTCCCGTGAGATTAGCTGGCTAAATATGACACTGGTAAGTAAAATATAAGTTCATGACACTTACAACATATTAAGTAACAATTATTGCAGACCAGACAGTCGTCTGCGATAAGAACATCAGACACACTGATATTACGATGGCGATTCAGTCACAGCTTTCTCTACGAGTTCAATGTCATAAAGAAACAAAACTCAGCAGTTATTTCCACTGAGGAACTCATATCAGTTTACTACATAGAACAGATTATTGTATGCTTATTTTTTAAATTTTATTCCTGGTGTCATCATAGCTTTTGAATAAAAAACTTTTGGTCTATAATTTATACAACACACAGAAAAAACACACCAAAAAATAGTTTGTAACTTGAAATAGACAATTTACAATTTTTGCCAGGTGTTTAGCCAGGAAAACACACAAAATTCAGATTTATTTTGTAACCACTGAATTCACCATAGCCAAACTGGTTGAGATACCTCATGTCAGCAACAACACTCTGGTCTGGAAGTAGTTACTGATTAAAATACATCAAAATTGTATCACTTTTAAACTAAAATGGAACATCCTCGACTTGGAAATATTGGCAGACTTTTGGAAATCTTTAAACAAAGAGACAACCATTTGCATTTAATGATAAAGGAGGCTCACCATTTTTAGATGGATTTATTGAAATGTTTTTTTATGGAAGTCATTGTGAATCTTTGTTCCCTTTTACTTGAAACATTTTATCTTCAAGTGAAAGTGGTTAAAGGCAAGAATCAGTATTGGCTGGTGATTTGATGCAAGTTTTGGTCACTGCATCTCTAATTACAAATTTCTTTATAATGACTTGCTTCAATTATAAAAGCATACCAAACTGTTTTAACCTTTTTTATCAGTTTAGGTTTCTGATTATTGGAAAAAATAAACATGAAGTAGAATGATGCAAAATGCTTGCTTACTAAAAATAACATATTATTAACTTAATAAATCGCTTTAAGTCTGATGGACAACTAACTCAAATAGCCCAAATTAATTTTTTTTCCCTTTTCAAGATAAGTGAATGCATAGATCTTCATAAAAAAGGGACGTCACCTCATAGCTTGCTTCCGACTGGCTGGAGGACGTGATCGGCAGCACCTCTCCTTTCGTCAGCGGGGACAGCTGTTTCTGGACTCCACTTCCCATCCCCTTGGATTCACCAAGAACACTCATGCATTCAACTCACAGGGAGGGTGGGGGTGCAAGTACCACAGAAAGGTGAGAGCTGCAAGAGGTCAGCAGAAAGAAGACAGTTCAGTTTCAGGTTGGGCTAAATATGACACAAGCATGGTGTCATGAGTAAACGTATTCTCTTGCTACTATGGAAAAGCATCAGGATCAAGTGACAAAGCATGACTTTGCTCCCATGCAAACACTGTATACACACCTGCGTCTGCTTTAAGAACAGCTACATTATGTGAACACAAACAGATCTATTACATTTAGGACACTGTGAGCAAAAAGAATCAGAGAAGTCAAAATGTTGTGTCAGATGACGGCCAAGAAAACCCTCCACATGTTACGCTGTAGTAAAGAAAACAGGCCCTTGAAGGACACAGCTGAGGACTTCTAGCTGTAAGTAGGTGAAAGGTGTCCGTCTGTTGTGTTTTTCAACTCACTCCAGTGCCAAAGACACCAGATCTCAGTTTTACAACACGTCCTTCACTATCAGGACAATCTAATCTGAAAGCACTTGACTGAGATCAGGTTTTAGTGACGAATCTTTTGAGTTGGGATCCCAGTACTTTTGGAAACAAAGGCACTTGCTTGCTTTCCCATGAGCTAATCATTTCACCACATACGTTGGCCATTCATGCAACCTTTAACCTTTTTTAGTGGCTGTTGAACATTGGGTCAGCTTCACAACTTTTAATCACATGCGTAGGCCTGAGAGTGTTGGTATGTACAGTTGAAAGCAGATGTTGAAATAAGGTGTACAGAAAGACATTAGTCAGACATTAAAATCAGTTCAATTGCTAGAACAACAACAACAAGGGTTATCTTTGAATTTTTTTAAATTCCAAAGTTAGTATCTGATAGAATTGCCCTTTAAGACTGGATAACTTGGGTGTAATGTTTTGAGTAGTTTTCTTTTTGTAGTCTAGGTGATTTATTGCAAATAGTTTTTTGTGGTGTCACTTAAGGAAGCAGTGTGTTTAAGGTGTGCCTCAAAATACATCATCATATGCGTCTTCATTTAGCTTAAGCTAAACAAGTAATGATGTCCTCAACTGGGCTTTCCCAAAGTTTTTAAAGGCACTGTAATCTTACTGTTAAACAGAGGGAGGGAACACATTTTTTGTTTGATGCAATGAAAACAAAAAAAAAATCTGTCTTTAAGTGTAAATCTGTGCGCTAACATGTACATGTACTTTCAAAGATTCCTGCATTTCATAAAAAATTTATTCATTTTTGCATCATTAATAAAAATTAGTTGAACAGATCCTAAAATTTCCAGTAAGAGACCTTTTGACAACTAATTTATTATAACTTAATATTGATAAAAAAAAAATAAATAAATAAAAAAAAAAGATAGTAGAACAGATAGAAATCTGTTTCTAGCTCGGTGCTCTTTGTCCCAGCTAACATTTAGCTGGGTGTCTCATCGCCAAAGCCCTGAAGAACAATAGCTTCCTTTGTTCAAGTGCCAAAAGCAAACAAAAGCAGCATAGTGAAGGTTAGCCAGAAAGACAATGAGATAAAAACCTCTGTGATGCTGTGAGACCTGAGAGGAGCCACAAACTGAAGTCACTGTCAACTAGGACAAGGTTCATCTGCAAACAACATTGTAAGTGAAGTTCAGCTCAACATACAAACAATAAGAGATTCAGAACAACGATTAAATCAAACCCAAACTTCAGAAAATGTTATTTTGGTAGATTGTTGCCTTCTCTGTTTAAATTCCCTGGATGCTGAAAACTTTTAAAAATTAAAACTGAACAATTCTCAGAAATGAAGCGTAACGACAAAGAAAGGACAGAAGCAGCAATGAAACATGAGTACAAACAGCAAGTCCTCCTGGAAAGTCGTGTAGTTAGGGGTAACCAACTCTGGCCTCAGCACACCACAGCTTTAAGAGAACAGACTCTCAGATGAACACATTAGGCCTTTGTTTCAATTCCACCCCAACTCTTCCTTCTTCCTTATGCTTGTGATTTTTCTCCTCTCTTGACTAATACTCCTGCCTATATAATAAAGTCTTCCTCATATTTTAGCCAACTTTCTGGTTCAACTGGGCCATCTAATGTCTGCTGCTACGACAATCACTAACAGATTTAAGAAAAATATGAAAAAAAGAATGCAAAAATCTGACTCATTAGTTACGACAAGCAGAGACAATATTTCGATAACGCCATTAAGGTATGGTTTAAAGGTCTTTTAATGAAGTGTCAGAGAAGGTATGGTGCGTAAAGAAAAACTAAGCTGACCCTACCTCACCTGTTGCTGCAAACTCCTGCTCGGCTGGCTGAAAGAAGGCCCCTACATATTTACCCCAAGTTAATAAATTGTATTATTTAGGAGAAATAATTGTAGCCTATCTGATGAAACAAGCTTTGCCCATCTAAACATTTTATTTACTTTAAATCTGTGTTAAAATGTTCTGGTATTTGCTCATAAGCGACAGTCTTATAAGCACCACTCATCCTCTAAACCGGTGTTTCTCCACCTGGGTCCTCACGGCACGCTGCCCTGCGTGTTTTTAGGCGTTTCCCTGTTCCACCACACCTGATTTCATTTGATGGCTGATTAACAGGCTTTGGTTGAGCTGCAATCATCTGAATCTGGTGTGTTAAAGAGGAGCAACATATAAGACATGGGGCTCTTTTTGTATTTATTACTCTTAACTTATATTGTGACTGTTCCTATTACTCAACTAGGATGTGACGACATTTAAAAGGTTAATTGCTGAAATTATTTAAGTGTCTAGCTCCGCTTGGTGCCCCAGGCTTACCGAAACTTGTCCACAAACAAACCCAGTGAATATTTGCATCCAGCTGGATGAAGCCATCTAGATAAATAAACACACGGTATCTTACCTTAAAGCTCACACCAGCTCGAATGGTTGTTAAGGTTTGATATCCCACTCTTGATGTTTAACTTTGAGTCGTCTGCGGGATCTTCAGCGGATGTTTAACCAAACTGGTAGTAGGTTAAGTAACGTAAGCTAGCTGTTAGCTCCTCCCGCTACATTACCGTCCACACTACTCTGTTCTACAGCGTAGCGCAGACATAAACCATGGAGGAATGCTAACAGAAGTTATGTCTTGGCTTCAAAGGCACTATTTTTCTGTATAGCTTAAAACGCCAGCCGCCCAGCAGTGACTTCATGTGACAGACATCATCCACGCTCTTGTATCTCCACCGTTACTACTCCTGTCAGCCACCCGAGGCAGGTTTGACAAGGACGAGCAGCGTGGCATTGTGGGAAATGAAGTGTAAACGAGACGAAGCACGCTTGGATAGGTGGGTTAGAGGGGCGTGAACGACAGCCTTAAAAGTAAGACGCTTTCACTGTTTGTTTTATTTTCTCCCACGTAATGTTTCCAGTTCACTGATGGTGTTTTTCTTCTTTTTTTTTGTGGAAAATTATTCTGCTGTGAATAAATTGAGAATAAATAGAACCGAGGTAAATAAATTACACAAATGTATATAAATTAAAAGATCACTTTACTATTTTTCTGTGCATAGCCTGTAAATAAAAAAACATAAGATTGCAAACTAAAGTTCAGGAAAATAATCTGTTAATTGAAATCAATAGTTCCTACTCTATAGGTTGAGATTATTCTAGTAGATTTCTGATATTATATGTGTACAAATAAGTCATAATACAGAGTAATGTCTTAGCCAGGAAGTCGAAAACCTTCCACATACTTTCGTCACACTTTTCAGATACTATTTTTGGAAAAATGAAGTCTTTCTATGGAATTTTTTTTTCCATTATTATTTTTAGCTAAAAATACCTCCATATCTGCAATAATCTTCAAAAACATTACATTTCTTGCTGATGGTATTAATCATATTTACTTAGAAATGCAAAGATAAAAGTTTTGTGTCCAATTTTTTATTTACTTTTTTTTTTCTAAACTTTGACTTAACTAATTCAGTGACAGTCAGTTCTGAGTAACATGCTCCATTCTGGTAGCTTGATTAAACTTTTCAAAGAATACATTTTAGGATGTAAATTTGACTCTAAACATTTCAATTGGAATCTGTGCTACATATATTTCTCTTATATATGCAACACAAGAGGATGATGTTGCCTATCTTCAACTGTCATGGGGTGAGAGGTGAGGTACAAAATAAATAACCAAATAAAATATGTTTATTGCATTTGTTTACTTTTTTATTTAGGGTAAATTCAGAACTTCAGTAGTGCCTGTTTTATGAATATGAATGTGGCATTGTGGGAAATGCCACATTCATATTCACAAAGACTACGAACGTGACATATTCACAGTCATATTGAATACGCCTATATGAATGCAAATTAGAAGAGTAAACAAAATTGAATAATATAAAGATGTTTGATGTAAGTGGATAATAAAAATGAAACAAAGAAATTACCAACTAAAATAGAAAATTAGGAGTGCAAGGCATTCAATTGGTGTAGAGGCTCAGCCAATATATGAGATAAATTATTACAATACTGAACAGAAAGTTCATACAAAAAGAACAAAAATGTACACCTAATGAACATAAAAAAAAAATGAAATAAAAAAGTTGTACAAAATCCTATTTGCATTGAGTTTCACATGTTTGCAATACTGCATCACTTTTTTTTCGTTTGATATTTGGGTTTTACCAGAGTACATTAACTGTGTAATAACGTCTACATTGAAACCATATAGGTGTATTTGTATTAATCATTGTCCATGAACACAGTGTACCACCCTTACAGCATTGTTTGAAGATATTAAAGCTGTAACATGACCATTGTTGTTTTATTCCAATCTTAGTTGGTAATGCTGCCATGTTTCCCAGTCCAGAGCTCTCGAAGCTCCACTTTGCATCCCAGATCTCTGAGAGCAGCTTTTCCGATGTCACCACAGTCTTCGTGTGTCTGCACAGCCTGACATATCAGAGCTTCTGCTCCCAGCTCCAGGATTTGTTGGCAGTAGTTACGCATTCTCGCAACAAGATTTCTTATCAGCATGCATGCTTGTTTCTGTTTAATAAAAGGGAGAAAAGATCAGTCATAAGGAGCTGGGGATCTGTAAGTGAGCATAACTAGTTTTAGTCATCTCATGTTACCTGTACATTCACAGAACCCGGATGGATCTTCATGGCCTGCACAGCAGCTATGACACCTCCGTTCTCCACAATGACTTTACAGTTGTTGGGTTTTCGCAGGGCGAGAACAGAGAGGCATGCGCAGGCCTGCTCACAGACCTGCAGGAGAGCATGGACACAGTCCAGCATCGTCATTTGTTTATCTCCAAAAATGTCAACAGGTTGTGGATACTTTCACAAGGTACTGCAGAAGACATTTAAAGTTAAAGCCAGAGAAGTAATATTTATGTAGGACTCACAGCAGGGTTGTTGATATGGCGGTTCATGGCAATAACAATAAGGTCAACCCCACCGGCATTAACGACTGCATCCTTCACATCATCATTTCCTGCTATTGCACGTATGGCACTAAGGACCTGCCGGACCAATTCCTGCAAGAGCAATAAACAATTCAGAGAAGAAGAAGAAAAGCACACTTGAATCAGTTTTTTTTTTTTTTCTGTTTACGCCACCGGTGACTCATAGTTGTCCGCAAGTAAAGTCATCATGAATTTTAATCCTCCCAGATCGCAGATGTCTTGGCAAAACTCGTTCCTGACAGCCAGTCGGGATAAAGTGGCACACAGTTCACTCAGAGCAGAAGTATTGCTAAGATGAGCTGTGAAGCAGATACACACAAAATAAAAGTTCTTACAGCAATGAAATGTACTTTATTTATAGACCAAAAACTTGATTAAATGGCCTCACCTTTTGCAGCCTCAATTAAAATCTTCAGCCCATTGTGCTCTAGAACAATACTCTTGGCGTGTTCGTGAGCGTGTCCAAAAGTAGCCCGGACATCGTCATCAAACGTGATGACCCGAAGGGCCCAGGAGGCCTCTTTGACAAGCACAGCGCAGTCGCTGTGTCGCGTTATGGCACCAGTAAGCAGCGGCAGCATTCCGCCTTTTACCAGATCCTGTCTGTTCTGCTCATGCTTTATGCAGCAGTGACGCACCACACAGATGGCGACACACGTCACCGATGAATCTGCCTGGTACTTCTGAAGAACATCTACAAGAAACTGCCGTCCTTCTTTGTCCAACAGGTCTGGCTGTCCGTCTGTCAGCGCGGCCAGAGCAGACAGCCCATCCAAGACCCAATCCCGCTCCTCCATGCTCTTTTTGCAGTAGGAAAGAATGATGGGATACGCGCCTTTCTGAGCAGCCAAGTACCTCTGCGCAAATCCAAGTGAGCACTGCTCAGTGAAGCATTTTATGTGTGCTGTCACATCAGGCAGAACGGCAGCGTCGTTTCCAATCCGGAGAGATTCCAAAGCCTGCGATCAGGACAAGACGTGAACACAGTAAAAATTACAGGTTGTGTACCAAACGAATGTTTTTATCAGTTGGATCAAGTCTCACCTGTAAGACCTCGTGAGTTTGCTCTTCTTGATTGTCATCAGATGATGCAGCAGGAACAACTTTCACTATGCAACTGAGATCCACACCTGCATCACCAAATAAACCTGTTATCAGCCATATTCCCATGTTAAGACGATCTAATCTCTAAAACAATTTGCAAACAGATTTGTGTTTGCATTCCTTCTTTGAGTGTTTCACCTATATTTTACCTTGTCATTTATTAAACTACGTTCAGTATTTGTTGATGTTCATTTTCAATGTTCTTGCTTTTGTTTTAGAGCTTAGACAACTGTTGCACCTTTTCATGTGTGATTTGCACATAATTTGAATTGGTATAGATTTGAATATCATCTCAGTCTTACTGCGTTGAGCTAAAATATATACAAACAGGAGACAGAGGTTTCATTCATCCGTTGTGACTCACTGGTGCAGGGCTCTAAACATTTTTCATGTCAAAAGAACAACCTTTAACAAAGTGAAATTTTAAAGTATGAATTAGGGCTGCATATTGCTGGGGTATCATTGCTGACTAGTGATGATGATACTGGAATCCATCAACCCAACTTTGCCCCAGGTTTCTCCTTCTTGTCCATCTTCACAAGGTTCCCATCACTCTCTGTAAATTTTAACATCTCTGTCTCTTAGATGTATATTTTAAGAGACCGGTTTTTGGCCAAGCTTAATGCACCTGGTTAGCGTCAGCAGGCTTATATTTAGATGTACTCAGTAGTTACGATAACTTGGTACTATGTCATTCAGTAATTTAAAAACTAAAAAAAGTATTTTAAAGCAAATTCTCTGAGATACGAGGAGCCAGTGTAAGGACTTTAAAAAATTGTTCTACGCTATTCAGAATATTGTATCCAAACAGCACTTTCCACATACTGTGACTATGACTGCTTTTCAATATAATAATGCTCTATATACCACATTTCAGATATTTGAAACCATCTCATTCATTCATGAGGTGGTTGGATGAATGGGTGGACTCCATAAAATAGAATCACAAATTTTTCTATACTTACATAGACCTGCAAAATACTGCACAGATCATTGTAATGTTCTTGTATCCAGTGATACAAAAACAAGTACAAGTTAATATTTTAAATAGCCACATGTTGTTGTGGTTTTGCCTCTTGATTTTAGTGTGTATTTCTTTAGTTCTTTTACCCTGAGACTCAAACTGCTTCACGGCTTCCCTCAGAGCCTCATCTGGATCCATCTCAAACTCCTCCATGTTTTCCCGGACGGCAGCATCAAATGTTTCTTGGGTGATCCGTCGCTTCGACATTTCTTCGCGCTCTTACTTTCCCACTCTGATATAAAACACGAACATGGCGGTGTTAAAAGATGACCACTCTTTAATGCTAACCAAGCCCCACTTTGGATAACCATAAATGATGCTCGTTATTGCTAGCTAGTGGATGGCTCATTTTATTTCTCCTTTTCACTGTGTAAGCAGCAGTAAACCCACAGTTAAATAAAATCTTTACCGTACAGTACAGTATTAAACTCTTATCTAAAATAGTAACCTCGAAAAAATCTGTGAAAAACAGCAAACAGTTACCTCTATGTAGTAACAGACAACCGGCGTCGTGGTGTGATTGGATGTACGAAAGTAGCGCAGCTGGAAACACAGTAAGCTGGCATTAGTACGCAAGTGAATTTTGTGAATAGCAACATCCGCCCAACTTTGTGCACGCAGATATTTTGTCCGTAAAAAACAACGACTGCAAACATTCGTTCCTATTAGCAGTTTTAAATAAATAAACAAACATTTCATTTAGGTGAGTAAAGTTCTCCGCAGATATCCATAAAATGCAAACTGAAAAAAGTAATGCAGAGTGCGGAAGTGTTTCTTTGTAAGGTTATTTCATTGAACGTCCTTTCAAAATAAAGGGAACGTGATGATTCGATATGCCAGTCTTACTGTATAAAAAGTGTGGCGACAGTATTAAACAATTTAATGTTTAGTGAGCTCAAATTTCAAGTTTTATTTGCTAAAAAATCTACAACTGAAAGCTACACCCACTGCAAAATAAAACAAACATAACAAAATAATAATTTAAAAAATTTATACTCATCAGTGTATTGTAATGTAGTAACAATTCCACGAACTCAGGGCATTTTTGTATTATATTTAACACTTTCTCTTTTTGTGATTCATATATACATATGCTTTCCAGCTATGAAGTACTTAAGTAATTAAGCATGCCAGACCTTCCAGCTTGAGGTGAGGAGTTTTCAAACAGCCTGAATTCTGTTTGTATAGGCTGTGTTATGACAAACACTGCCATACTGCTTTTTTGTCTTAATATGCACACGTGTATTACATTATCAATAATTATTTATAACCTCAAAACGCCTTGTGACTCAAGCACTGTGGAATAATGGACTTGGTGATTTTCAGATGTCTAGATTTTTTTTCTTTCTTTTTTTATTCTGTGAAAATGTAGACAATAGATTTGGAAACACAAATATTTTCCATACTAATGAAGCCTTAAAAAATAAAGAAGTGAAGCAGCACTCTTTTGCATATTTTCTGAACTTCATGGTTTTCTATGGAATGTTACTTAAGCTTTTAAGAAAAACAAGAACATCTGTTCTTTCCGTTTCATTCCTTTGCTTGTGTAATTAATTCTTTCCTCTCTTCCTGATGTGCTTCTTGTTAACAGTAACATGTCCAGTACATGCCCAAGTCTCAATGTGTGATTCTAACACATTTTAATGCTACTGTATGAGCCTACCTGAGCCCGGACTTAACCACACATTAATGGGGGGTTTTCGCTATTTGTCCTGTTTGCACAAAGTAAACACAGTGTATATCTTTGTAGGTTTGCAGAGGTAGTCAATGAAAAAGGAGGTAAGTGGAACAACAGTGGAAAACTGGCACACTAACTTCACTCAGACGTAATCTCTGAGAGTTTGCCAGTTGATGCACCAGATTACTCTGCAGGTACTTCTGCATTCTCATCCCTTTTAACATTTATGCTTAAAATAAAGCTGTTATTGGATTTCTTTTGTATTTTCTATCTAAAACATTTTTAATCAAAAGAGCTACCAAAAATCTTTTCTGCCAAACCCTTTTTGGAGCACCAGGTGAGATTTGTCAAACTTTCACAGTTTCTGGAAATTAGGAAGGGCAATAGAGAAACATGGTGTGTGTGCTTTGTATGTGTGAGCAGCAAAAGTAAAAGAGATACACTCCATATAGGCGTGCTGAACAACCACAGAGAATGCTGGCTTGCATTTGAAGAATAGGAAAACCTCTTCCTGTCACACGATTTGTTGGCAAATCATTTTATGATTTGTTAACATGAAAACAAATCATATAGATCTTCTTGCTTTTACTCAAATCTTGGGATAATATTCTGATTCAGTCCAAGTTCCAGATCATCCATCTGGAGTCCATTGTCATGTGCCAACTCGTCAAGGCACAAGTCCGTTTACGATGTGAGTCATAAGCTGTAGAGATCATCAGACTGCTGTTGAAAAAAAGAAAGCACTTTTAGTCTATTACAGCGCATCTGGAAAGTATTCACAGTGCTTCTGTGTTTCCACATTTTGTTGCTTTACAGCCTTGTTCCAAATTGTTTTTAATTAACCTTATTCCTTAAAAAATTTATAAACAAATACCCTATTGGGACAAGAACAATCTTTTCGTCAGTTTTACAAATATATTAAAAATAGAAAACTAAGAAGTATTCACTTGTTTGTTATGAAGTTCAAATCTGAGCTGTTTCCACTGATCATCTTTTAAATTGAGTTCACCTGTGGTAAATTCAGTTGATTTCACTTGATTTGGAAAAAAAAATTGAAAAAAGTGAAGCAGTGTGAATATTTTCTGAATATGTTGTGAATACTCTTTGAGTTGTGATGCTTTGTAACCCAGGTTCTCATTTACTAGCTTCACATGCTGTTGGGTAGTTTGCATGAGAAGAGCATACTGAAACTTTCTTTATTCGTCTCTTATTTTTTTCAGTTAATGTTTTTTGCAGGAGCTACAACATATTAACAAGTATATAATCTTTTTCTTCCTCATGGCCTCTGGTGCTAAAGCACAGGCAAAGGGCTCCTTAACAGTTGAATTTCTCATGTTCATCCTAGGTGTCAGACTTAAATTAATTTGAACTCATTGATTTATCTAGATTTGGAGATCAACTCTAAATAACATATTCTCCTGTTGTTGATGTATCTGACTGGGAATACCACAATGTGGCAATTGTAAATTTTACAAAACAGATTAATCTAATCTATGTCTGTGTACATTTCTCACAAAGGTTGTCACATTGTAGCCACAAACTTCAACTTTTAGAGAGGTTGGAGAAAGTTTGGTTTTATTCCAACATTTGATTTCTAAAGTCCACTTTTTGTAAATTCCAAGATGAAATGTTTTAGATCCAGGTAATCAAGCAAGCCTTTTTTTTTTAGGACTTTGGAGATATCTGTTGCAGAGGAACTAAACATATTGGCCCATCTGCTCCAGTTTTGCTTCCTCCTTATTTGTTCTGGGAAACCACAGGGTGTGTCTGCTGATCACTACCGCTCTTATCCATCAAAACATGCAAACAGTTGCACAGCAATCTAAGAGCAGCAGATGGGATCATAACTGCAGCTGTTGCTCTGCATGAAGGCATTCGAGAAAGAAACAACATGGCAGCGCCAAGATCTCAGACATGTGGAGTTCTCAGTGTTTATCTTTGGGGAATCAGAAAGCAGGCTGAATGCAAATGCACTTACACTTTTAAGGTGTTTATTTGAAAATAAAACCTTGAAAACATCTCTTTTCATTGGTCTAACAAATAAAATCACAATAAATCACATTGAAATGTTTGTTCATGATGTTATAAAATTGTGAACGTTTATTTGGGTATAAACATATTAGCATTGTTTCAAAATAATAACTTGGTCTCACATGTTATTTTAATTCAACTGAGGATATATTGACCGATTTTAATGCAGACCTGGCTATTTTTAATCCGCTGCATTACTTTGTTTTGAAAATTTTACAATTAAATTGGGAATCTTCCTACTATAGTCAATGAATTATGTTTTGGGGATTTGTGGCCAGGGCTGCACAGTGGCGCAGTTGGTAGAGCTGTTGCCTTGCAGCAAGAAGGTTCTGGGTTCGATTCCCAGCCCAGGGT
>CAEGAE010002151.1:0-11113 GCA_903067095.1 Girardinus metallicus
CTGTGTTGGCTGCTTGAGACGGGACGAGGATGGATCAGTCATGTTCCGACCCGACCGCCCCTAGACGGGTCGTAACACAGAGGTAAATGTTATTACAGTTTTACATATGATCTCTTCATATCAATGAGAAAATTTAATTCATGCACTTTGCACCAAATTATTTTTGCTTTTCCCTCATTTTCCGTTGAGCAAAAATGTTAAAGAATTGAGGAATGTTTTCAAATGTCGATTGAATGTCCCACTAAAGGAAATGTGTTATACCTGGAAACAAAATAGCATTTTTGTTCTGTAATTTAAAAATCTAAACATATGTCCTATGGTTACAATAAAACCAAGCTAGCTTTTTCATTTATTCACGTTCCTTAAGTTGTTCTAAGCAAGTTTTACTTACAGTAGGTGGATTAAATATCATTCATCTTTACATTTGATTCATTTATTGACTCCGCAAGACTAAGTATATACAAGAGATTCTGAAAACATACATATTATCAAATGTTACATTTTTTACTTGGACCATTCACAGGTGAAACTATATTTTTAGGCATCAAAGAATCAACAAACTCAGACTTTTTGACAAGCACAGAACCAACTTCAGCTGCATTGATAAACTAAACAGACTGTGAAAATAAATGGAAATATGATTGCAAATATGGTAAATATTAGACTTGGAATCTAGAGCTGAAGGCTCCCACACTTCCGCAAGTCAAGGAGTCTCAGTTTATTATGTATCTGCCAGAGTAGTGTTTTTTTTTTTTTCTTTTGGAAATTTGAAAATTGATGTCTGACTTTCTAATAGACTTTACTCTGTACCAATGCAGACAACAATATTTTACCATTACTACAATTTCTGTTTAGTTCTTTGAGTTTCAGATACTTTAATACCCAATGAGGATCTTTTGCCAACTAGAGGGAAACTCAGGGTGAAGCAGGCAGACTTGACGTCCGACTCTCATGGGTCTATAATAAAAAAAAGCCTCTACTGGCTGTCTTTTGTTGAAATGTCTTTAGCATCATTACCAGTGTGACATATTGCATGTCTTCTCTGTGTTGTCTGCAGGTGTCAAGCTTACTCAGGCAAAGCTCATTAACTCGCTCAGCTGCAGAGTTGCCAGCTTGTAGAAGGTAGATAGAGACTGAGAGCAAAATAAGAGTAATGAAAGTCAGAAAGGGAACAAAGAGATTTTGGGGAGAAATTTGGGGACCAAGAGCATAAAGAAAGAAGACGGCTGCAAGAGAGATCAAACAGAAGGGCAGAAGAGAGACAGTTAAAAGGCAAACAAATAAAAAGGGAGAATAAACAGAATTCGGTTTACTTATTAAGGAACCTCACTGAGATGCTGCTGAAGCACATTCTTCCACACCCAAGACTTTGAGTGTACTGGAAAGTAGGTTGACTTTATTACTCTTTTGCACTGCTGGTCATAGCTTGAAGCACTGACCCCCCTGACATCAATGACAGACATTCGGAAAACAAAAGATGGAATAATCCCAATCTTGAACAAAGATATTTTTACATATTTTTCATATCTGTCAAAGGAAATGTGGAATTTAAGACCTTCATCATTGAGTTAATAAGATAAACCACACTTATCTGTCTGTCTGTCTGTCCTTTCCCACTTAAATTATTAATTCTCCCTGTTGTCTGTAAAATAAACTCAACATAAGAATTTTGCAAGACTTCACACAAAAATATACAAATGCAACTTTGAACACATTTCATTCTCAAAAGTTACATTTTCTCTTTCTCTCAGTATGTAAAATCTTATCTTTTATTTGAAAGTTCTATCTGAGTCCCAGTACTTGTCTCTTCCAAATAAAAAAATCACTAATTTGGGATTTTGAACTTAAGGGCTTTGGGTTATAGTATTTTCAGTTTTAACCAGCAGAAGTGTTTAAAATTGATAGTTCATGTTAATGAGTGCCAGTATCATCAAAATGAAAAGCATGTTTATGTACAAGATGGTCAAAAGGTTTTGTCATATTTTCACTATGACAGTTCTCTTGTGAAAAATGTCAGATTTTGACAACACTACCAGAAAATTAACAATACAGGTCCATACACCATTTTCACACCCATTTTAAATCTACATGAGTTTTTATAATTTTCTTGATTGCTTTCATGCAGCCGAAAAACTCAAACTCTATATCTTCAAAACAGTTAACACAGAGATAGTCAAGAAAAGCTGTTTATAGTCAGCCTTCAGCAATAATCAATTTTGACAGACATGAAATAAGCAAAAGATACAGTTATAAAACAGCAGCAAATGGTGTGTAAGCAATTGCTGCATGTCCAAAAGAATTTGCAATTCATCTGAAGGAATTAGAAACTGATACTGCAATGTGCACTATGACTAAATGTTGTGGAGGCTGAACAGACAGTTACAAGATCTTTAATTCTGATCAGAAAAAAATGCACTACAGACATTAGAAAAAACTGCAAATAAATTTTAGTTCAATAAAAACCTCCCTGCATTGTTATGTTAACTGAAATAAATGAAAGCTAAATCATACTCCAACGTTACATGTATTAAACTGAGAGCCTTGAGGGCTTACCTCAGCATTTCTACAGATTAAAGATTTACATATCATCTTGCTGGCTCTACCATAAAAAAGACAAGTCACTTTCACATTATAGCAGGACTGCTTATAGCTGGTGGTGATGCAGCACACAGAGCACTTTACTGTATGTTAATGCGGTATCTCTGAGAGGAAAAAGTGTGAAAGCGCCATCATCCCCAGTTTGTGATGGTTGCCATTTTTGTCCTTATGAGCTAATAAGACCTCAGGTTGGATTTGGAAAACGTTGGCTTCGTCAGTTTATGGTAAATGATGTGCACTGAAGCCTTATAAAGTAAGGCTGAAAGAAAATGCACACTTTCTCACACTATTAAAGGTGTTACGTGTAGCACCAAGAACTGTGAGCTGCAATCAGGCCTATTAGCATTTTCTTTGTTCAGATGCTTAAATGTAGAGATGGAGAGTTAGTGAGCTTATTTACTGAAAGAAGTAAAGTTGAGTTTGAACTAAACAATCAGTGGTGTATCCCGACTTAAGGTTTTGTTAAAACATACCAAAAATAAAGTCTTGCAAAACCAGTTTGACCAAATGAATTAGATTAAACCAACTCTGCATGAGTTTCAGCATGGCTTTGAGGTAAAGAGTAAAAGGATAGGTCCTTGAATGAATGAAAACAAAATATGTTCCAACCTCTGTTCCAATTTTAGCAGAGCACTCCAGGAGAAAAACATCATGAGAGCAGAGAGACCACTTTGGAGAAAGGAGCAACCTATTTCAATAATGCATTCACATCACAAATGAGACACTCCGCTTCCAAGTTCTGTATTTGGCTTCAAAAGAATGGCCTTAATTTCATTAGTGAGCTATAAAGAAGCTGAGCTAGTGCCAGGTGACTAAACCACTTACTCACACTGATGAAGTGCCACTCTTTGCGTCAATGGTATTCTATCATTCATTTTGCTTTCAATCTCTGAAATTCATATTTTGGTCCATGATAAGAATATCAATTAAACAAAAAACTCTAAATGATCTCTGTCTGACTCAGTAGGTGGATGTGATGGAGTGTTGTAATGTGCTTTAATTGTAGAAACAGCACAAAAGTCTGAGACTGACTTTCCTTTCCTCCAAAAGAACCTCATTCAAACAGTATATCTAATATATTTAATTAGAAACTAATGAAAAAATAGCTCAAGTAATTAGGTGTTTTGTTGGGGAGGGGTTCTACAGTTTCTTTATGCATTGGGATAAGGTTGATTAACAGCACCAGACTTCATCTAATTAAGCTGCTTCCATGACAACAAAATTCAACCAGAACAAAATAAAAAGAAACTCCCAGGCAAAAACATATGATTTAAATCATAAGGGTGTTTATTTTCCTGTCACTCAGATAAAAAGGAAGACATGAAGCTGGATGAAATTGCTAATATTATATGACATTTTGATTGTAAATATGTTTCAGACTAAAAATATCTCAATTCCTAAAGCACTAAGACACAGCAGTATAATTTTGTTACCTTACTAATCAATTTCAGAAAATGTACATACTGAGTGCCTAAAAATACACTGATGATCAACACAATGCATTGTGAAAGTCTACTCCACAAACTTTAATGTATTTTTTGGGACTTCTTTGATAGACCAACAGTTGTGCAGATAAATAGCACAACAATGCTTAGTGAGGTGAAAGGAAATTGATAAAAGGTTTTCAGATTTATTACAAAGCTCTAAGGAGTGTAGTTCTCCAATTCATACTGTTTTCCACTGTGATTTTGCTTCTGCCACCTAAAGACAATGATAATTCCAGGGTTAGAATTAACACTATGGGTTAATAAAATGAAATAAAAAAGTATCAATAAAGTTATGAGAGACCTTTTAAACGTTCCTGCAAACAGCTAGGACATCAGGATGAGTTCCTGGATTTAAGTTGAGTTTAAGAAGTTAATCATTTAATATGACTAACCCAAAACTGAGAGAAGTGGATATTAATCCTTTAGATCCTTCATTTCTCAGCTTCAGTGCCCACACAGCTACCACTATGTTACCCTTGATGTCTTACACTATTTTCAGAAACAAATAAGAGTCCTTTGCCAGAGGACCTCAAAGACTGTGCAGACCTCTAGAATACAAAGAGATAAGATGTAGCTGAAAGAAAACCCATTGAGGAGCTACATCAATCTTAAAATCAATCCTAAAATACACCAAACTTTGTTGTTACTGTTTTTGTATTTCTTCACCTCTACAGCACAGCTGCATCCTTCTGCTTGCTTCTACATCAATTAATCATCTGCCTAATTTCCTTCCTGCAAAATCATTTGTGTGCATCAGTGCTAGATTGGATCATACCAGTTTGTTGCATAAATGTAAGCGCCTGTGGATGTCCTGATGGGTAAAGCCATGATGAGAGAACTTGAAAGATCGATTAGCATGAGTTTCCCCATGTTTTAGGGATTATAGAGTAATCAGCAGCAGTGTCATTAATGGCTGAGGGGACCAAGTTTGCTGGTTGAATGTAATAAATGGATGTTGGTGAGAGAATTTGAATAGGCTTGAAACCTGGTATGCTAATTTAAAACTGAACAGTGTGGTGCCACAGTTTGAATAAAAAGAAACCAGTTTCACCTTTCTGTCAGCTTCTGTGCTGCCTGCAACTTTTCCTTTAAGGAAGGTCATAGCTAGCATCATTCCCACATGATGTGATTTCAGTGTAAACGTGAAAAAGGCTAATTGAGCTAAACGTAGAGTTTGCCCTCTCCTGGGCCTCGTGAGGACCCTTTTTTCTGGGCCACATCTCTGAGGTCTCCAGGAAAAGACAGGAACCACACGCTCTCATTTTCAATGCACACACACAATGTTATCCTTCACAATCATAACTTGAATGTCCGGACTGAAGGTGAGAAATGAGATCAGCAGTGTTAGCTTGTTTCTACTGACTCGGTAAAACATAATTATTTTAGTTCCCTGAATGTCATGTTCGCAAGAAACATTATGGTGGTAAATAAAACACAATTGATTAAGCTGATTATCCCATTTATGTTTCCTTTGATTCTCAATTAGAGGTCCATAGTGTAAAATAAAAGCATCTTTCATAATTTCTCATGATGGGAAAAGCAAACAACGAAAGATAATCCCTCTCACTGGAAGCTGCACAGCACAATTAAACATTCTGTCCCTGATGTGTGCTTCCATTTGGAAAAAAGTGTGACCATCATGTCTTGACAGCCGACCACTTTGACTCATGTTGGGGTGATGGAGTTGCTTAGATGGCAAGGGAAAACAAACAGGGTCTACTTCAGTACACACAACTCGTTAAAAAATACATCATACATTTTATCCTTCTTTGGCCAGATATTGTGCAAAAACACCCAGTGTTTTGTTTGTGAAGAAATTGAGTTCAAGCTGCTGTCACACTGTTTTCGAGCATACCATGTATGCATATTTTTAAAAATGGTTTTACTCAGATCTAAACTTGATCAACTGAAGAGGATTTTGTAGAACAAGTTTTGTCAGGGTATACTGTCACAGTACCTGCATACTGGGATCAGTGGCCCAGTAATTCTGTAGGTCATTACAGGGCACGTTGCTTTTAATGAAGTTAATGTGTTAACTTAAGTTCAGGAGCAGACCTCTAACCACACCTCTAATTTTAAAAGGCAGCCTATTTATACTCTGCTCACCCACTCATCGTTTCATCAACCCCACCCTCCCTTACCCTCTACCTCTTTCATTTCGTCCCTCTTCATTCATAACCATGCTTTGCTTCTTTTTGCTGCAGGTTTTGTCTAGGGGGCTTGGGAATAATAAGAGGAACTGTTTCCCGAAGACCAAACCCCGACGCAGAGTCTTCACCTCTCAAGCCCTCCATCATTCTCCCCAGATAACCAAATCAAGATCATTCATCCCCTTCATCCCTTCATCCCATCATCCCTTTATCTCTCAATCCCTTCATTAATAAGTCTTTAAACCTATATCTTTGTGGTGTGGTCCTTGCTAGTGAACTGTAACATAAATACAGTACCTGTAAAAAGTATTCATTCTTTAGAATGTTTTATGCTTTTTTTGCTTTTACAAATCAATCACAATCAACAAGATTTTGTGTTTTTTGACTAAAAAACTTCACAAAAAAACTTCAAAGTCAGAGTGTAAACGGAATTCTACAAAAAATTATTATAGTTGGACACAAATATTTAACATAAGTAAGTCATAGCATAAATAGTCAGTCACTTTAAAGAGATTGAGTTAATTCAACAGAGGTCCGGCCAGTTGTTGCTGGCTGTCTCAAAATGAGTGGAATGGAGATCATCTAAGTATAGTGAGCGTGTCTAAAGTGATGATAATGTAAAGACAGCTGTGGCTGGAAGGTCAGTTCGCTGGTTAATCAGTATTCCTGACTACCACTACAACATGAGGACAAAATAACACTCCAAGCAAATCAGAGAAAAGGTTACTTTATGGGAGAGGTGCAACGAGAAAACAACTGTTGAAGAAACCTCGTGTGAAGGCTTGACTAGAGTTTGCCAAAAGGGAAAGTGGGAGACTTCATATTTATTCTATCCATTCCACGCTCCAAAAATGGTGAGTTTTAGTTTTTACAAAAATTGCTAAAACTTCATCTCATTCTCATGATTCTAATATGAATTATGAAATATACATATATATATATCATGTCTCATTTGCTGAATGTATTGTTGCCCCTCAAGAACTGAGTAATTATCCAGCTACATAGAAAACTATTTTTTTAAAAGGAATTTCATGGAAAGCTCATTGTAAAAAATATCCACCTTTATCTCCACTTGCTTTCCACTTATCTTCTTAACAAAAAAAGAAGAGGGCAATTAGATAAAGATATGAAATGTCATAGAGTCACCTCTTTTTAGTCACACACACTCAGTTGTTATACATGAGAAACTTGCTTTGCTTTTCCTGTCATTTCCTAGAAATATGCAGGTGTTGATGGCCTTTATGTGCCGTCATCTCTGATTCAGCAGCACTGAAATCCCTTTAGAAAATGAGCATCAAATGCGACTGTAGCAGTGATACAGTCACACATCAAACGCAGAGAGCCACTTGTTGTATAAAGCACTGAAAATGCATTAATCATAATGTCTCAGATTCGTGCTCTTAAACTTCAGCACTCAAACAAATGGTCTGAAGTCATGTCTTGTCTTTATTCATGTCAATATTGACTTTTAGGACAACTCTAACCTCATAAAAGGGTTTTGTTTTAACTAAATTTTCAAGGCTTTATTAAAACAGAATGAAAACTCAGAATAAGACTGATGAGTTAACAGGACTGATAAGCAGCAAATACACAACCTCAGAAAACTATAAAACAGACCTTCAACAAACTCTAACATTATTTATCTTACACAACAACATAGGTCCAAAACAGAACTTGAAAGGTAATAAAAAGGCCTGGTCTAGTAGTTTGTCTATTTTAAGCAGCACATAATTTTTGCAATCAGCAGACAATAATATCTATGGTAATGCCATTATGTTGCAAAATATGTTTCTTTTCTCGTTTTCCATGAATGTGTACAATTTCATTGAAGACTTTTATTTGAAGGGTCTTGCAGATTTCGTAGGCTTAGATACATTTTGACCCAAAAAGCTCTTTGAATTGTTAAGGTTGCCGACTCCCAGTCTTTGTTTTCTCAAAAATGAACTGTTTGGGACAACTTTTATCTAAAATTGACGTTTGCATTTTCTGCAGTAGAAAAAAGAAAGCCCAATTAAGTTCAAGAATACACATGGCCTTTTTAGTTATAGTCTCTATACTGTTACATTTATTTTTAATGTAAACATTTATAAACTTTCATTTTAACATGACAGCGAAGCATTTTTAATAATATATGAGCAAAAATCTGATTAATTGGTCCACCTGGTTTATCCCCAAGCTGTGGTTCTGTGGTTGCTTACTGAAACCACTCATCCTGCCAGTAGATCCAAAAATCTCCACTAAGCCAACTACTGACTTTGCTCAAGACCAGATTATCTTGATTTTAAATCCAACGCAATGCAAGCATAAAGCTGCAAAATATAAGCGCTTATGCATAGATGGATTTTTTTCTTTTTTTTTTGTGCGTATTATGTTCCCAGTTGGCGTGTAATGCTGTCTGATTAATCCTTTAAATTTTCTACGCAGTGCACGCACAACATGCGGTCATGATGATGGCATGTCCTCACAGGTAATTCTCTGACGAAAGCAGCTTCTGCAGCCTTTCTGTCCTGAGAGGCGTCAGAGCACAAAAACGCAGCCACATCCGTCATGAACCAGTCTGTAAAGAGGATGATGCCTTCTTTCATGTGTTTACAACAAGCAGTGAAAGACATGAACGTACAAACGTCATTTCACCTGATCACTCCCTCCTCCCTTAACGCCAAAAAATAAAAAAAAAATAATAAATAAATAAACAGTGAGGTGAATGGAGAAGCAGCAAACGTTGGTCCCCACTGACCTGGATCGTGCAGGTGTACTCCGAGTCGTCCAGCAGCCTCACCGTGCAGTTGCATTCCCTGTCCAGACTCCTGACGCTGCTGCTCATCAGTCGGCTCAGCATCTTCTCGATCGTCTGCAAACGGGACCAGAGAGAAGCGCGCGCAGCACATAGATACGGGTCGACTTTCTGTCAGGTTAACGGCGTTCCTGCTCCTTGCTCCAACACCTGGTCGGTGGCGGCGATTGGTGCATCGTTTTATCATGAGCGTGTGAGTGACTCTTATCAGCAGCGCGTGTCTTCACTCGGACAGGACTGGAGGATACTGCATCTGCATCTGCTGCCCGTGACGAGAGCGATGGTCTGGTTGGCCCGTCACCCCCTCACCACACCTGCCCAAGCTCTTGCCATGCCGCTCTCAGTGCTGCTGGTTGCTGAATGAGGAGTCTGCCAGCCAGCTGAGCTTTGGCTGAGATGCTGCCTTCGCAGACATAACGACAGGAGGCGAAATTCCGATAGGCTGCTGAACGTCGTGACGGCAGCCACATGGTCGAGCATAATAACACAGCAGGGCCCCCGCTAAACAAGCTAAACTTTAGACATAGTACAGTCTGAGTGCATGTTTCAACAACTGAAATATCAAAAAAAAAAAAAAAAAAACATAGCACAAGTTAATCACCTCTTTTATCATTTATATAATTGATATTTATAATTTCTGTTTTTCAGTTTTACAAACAGGAATTGCAGTGGCTCTGAAAATGCACACATGCCTGTTAAAATGTCCTTTCCTGTGATTTGATAAGTAATTCCAAAACATTTATGCTTTTAATTTGCCATGGACTGTGCAATTAAAGTGAAAGCTCAATTATTTGAGGAAAAACTCATAGGCTGCAGTAGCCTGGATGGAAAAATGGGCTGACAAGAAATGTCAGATTTGGAGAATTTCTACTAGGTAAAGTGACTGTCAAGTCAAGATGTAGCACGTTCCAACAGGATGAAGGCTGAATGATGAAATGAAAACAAAGTTTTATTTGAAGGGTGTAAAAACTTGTAAAATTGGTTAAGAGGATTTTCTTTTCTTTTAACAGAGACATTTTTCTTCTGTTTAATGATATGGAATAATTGTTGCATATAAGAGATATCTGACTATTTTCATCACAAATTCTTGACCTTATAAAAAAAATGGCAGAGAGCTGTTGTAGGCATCCTGTGGATGAAACTCATTTCAGCTGCTTGTGTCCAGAATCATGCTTTTTCAGTCATGATCCATATATCTTACTACAATAAATGAAATTGAATTGCAAATTAAGAGCTTTATTTTTGACTCAGCTTTTTCTTCTTCTTGTTAGGCCACAGCAGTTCCCACCTTACTGAAGACAAAAAACTGTTTTGTCTATCCTAACAAGCTTTCTGAACATGTCATCAAGATACCCAAACTGGAAAGAGTTCAGATCATGCACTAAAGCAAGACAATGATACCTAATACACAAGTCAGTTATTCTTGACTTGTTTATGAAGTTCAGTTGACCTTTCTGTCAATAAGACGAAAGTGGAATCACATCAAAAATGTATTGAGGCAAAACTTCTTACATCACTAACTAATTGCACTGGTAAGTATGATTTTCCTAATGTTTGGCCAAAATCTGTTTTTGAGTTTAAAGATTAAGAGAATGGTTGAGCTCTGCATTTTACAGAGCTTTATGTCTTTTAATGGGAATATGCAGATTTTCAGTTTCATGAGCAATGTCTCCCCCTAGTGATAATTTGGGATTGACAGACGAATGAACGTGTGCAAAAACCTCCGCCTACAACAGAAATGTAAACTCTGTAAAACAATTGAACTAAGGCTTTACTATACTACACTAAAACAGGTGCATGCTTTTAAAATGCAATGCGGTAAACAACACATTGTAAATGATTCTACACTTTTGGGGTCGTACATACAACTGAAAATACACATCGCATGAAGTTTTTGCACAGTACAATTATGCATAAATTAGCGTTATAAACATTTTCCAATCACTTTAGATTTATCAGATGTGAAAAATTAAAAGAGAACCCATCTGCCGTGACATTGTATCGCAATGCCGTGACCCGGATTCGAACCGGGGTTGCTGCGGCCACAACGCAGAGTACTAACCACTATACGATCACGGCGAGCT
>CAEGAE010002162.1:0-25349 GCA_903067095.1 Girardinus metallicus
CTGGCAGCCAATGTAAGGATTGTGATTATATATATATATATATAGATATATATATATATATATATTTTTTTTTATTATTATTATTATCTATGTGGACAATTTATGCATTTAAATCTGTTGTCTTGCAACAAGAAGGTTTTGTGTTTAAGTCCCAGCCTGGAGACTTTCTGCATGGAGTTTGCATGTGAAGATTAGAAGCAGCATTATAGTGATCGACCCTCCATCCACTGTCTAAACAGAAAAAGTTGGCTTTTATTTTCTCTTTATAGTCTCAAATTTTCTGACAATAGGTGTCTAAAAGTCTTCATATAAATCTAAACTACAACATTTGACATGAAGACAAGCCAACATAAGAAAACTTCAGTGATTTTTGTTTGTAATTAGCTTTTGTTACACCATTTTATTGTGTAGTCGAGTTTGTTATGGCATACTTTTATTGCCAACATATAATCAACTATAACATAAATCAAACAATAAGAAGAAAAATGGCTTAATGTCAGAGTAACAATGTAAAGAGTCCTTCCTTGCATGTTTAGTTTAACAACACACCCACATTAACAGATGGGGAGACAGTCTTACAATCCAATATCCATTAAACAGCTCACTGATTGGCTGCCATCTTATTTACAGTCCAGCACCCAGCTGCGACCTTCCAACAGTGCGACTGTACATTAAGCAGTATTGGGCAGCAGCTCCTCCTTCAGTCAGATAATGTGTGTGTTTCATCCAACAGCACACACTGGCTGTGTTCATGTGTGTACTTGTGGTGCTTTGGGCCAGCAGCCCTGACTGTATGGCTGGCAAGATAAGAGCGACGGACAGCGGGGAACAAAAGCTCCACAGCCACACTCAGAGACTGTGTGTGAAAACGGAAATAAGAGGAGAAATGTGAAAAGAGTCGAGGACACGTCAGCCAAAAATTAAGACCAAAATGTCGGATTATTGAGCGATTTCTGATTGTGCAGAAACATTACTCCCATTTCTTTGAGAGTAAATCACAGCTACACATGCAGAAGGTTGAATTATATTATTGTTCATTAAAATAAAAACCCCTCAATCTCAAAGCGATCAATACATAACGATAGTTATGAGCTGCATTTCAGATATTTATTTCTTCCGGTCACTAGTTATTTAACCCCTCCCAGGAACCGAACACATGCTGGCCTATTCCCCTCTTAAGGAAGAAGTGACAGGTCTGCGACAGCCAGAAATCTTGCTTGTTTGTCGGTGACCAAATACTTATTTTCCACCCTTATTTGCAAATAAATTGTGTGATTTTCTTAATTTTTTTTTCTCATTTTGTCTCTCATAGTTGATGTCTACCTATGATGTCAATTACAGGCCTCTCTCATCTTTTTAGGTGAGAGAACTTGCACAATTGGTGACTGACTAAATACTTTTTCCCCCACTGTATCTTCTCAAAATGCAAAGTCAGTAACAGTTTAATTATATTTGTACTTAAAATTATGACTATCCTTAAGGTTAGGATCAAGACCTTGCCCCGCTCTAATTAATGGGGTTTTGAATAATATGATATTAATGCGTTTGGAATACCTTCACAAAATACTCCTTGGACTGTCCAGAACTGTCTCCTGATTTAAGAGACAAAATCAGCTCCTCGTCAATCTCTGGCAGCTCAACCATTCCTTTTCCCATGTACAGAGTCACTGGTGTGACCTTGGGACACAGCTGAGGAGAGAAAACATGGCAAAAACTCACAACCTAGACTCAAACACGGCATATAATTTATATTGATTCATAGCGACACATCATACTGCAATGTGAGATGTTCCAGGGCACAGGACAAACTTAGATGTGTTTCTGGTGCAGCTTCAAAATAAAACCAACAAGTTGATTTAAAACCTTTACTGAACACTGAAAATGTATTATCTCGAATATTAAATTTTCCTGTCTATTCCAGAGTTCTTTTGCCATACTTTTCCAAACTTTAAACTCCAGAATTTTCTCTTCTATCCATTTCAAAGTTTAAACACAAAAGTTCACAGCAACATTATGGGAGAGCTTTCTATAGTGGTCAGGCTTTAAATACGCCACCTACAAAAACCACGACGGGATGGAAGGAAGGAGAGGAGCAACAAAAGACAAAAAAAAACAAAAAACCAACAAGACACAAGCAAGAATGCTGTAAAAGAACGCAATCTTTTCAAGTATTTTCTAGTCTACTTTCTAGTGTGAATACCTGAAATACAAAAACTAACTTACAAGTAACACTTCAGCAAGATATAGGAGGTTGTTTTAAGTCAATAATTCCTTAACATTGATGAAAAGTACCAATTCCACTGACACATTGATTCACTTATAACATGGGAAATATTTCTTGTCATAAGTGAAATAAGACATTTGGTTAATGTTGATTATAAATATTCCCAATTTACTTAAAACAAGATGTTATATCTTGATAAAAATGTTCTTGCAAGTTAGTATTGTCTTATTTGAAGGAAAAAAGGGAATGAAGGGGGTAAAAAATTAAAACGTAAGGAAGGACACAAAAAGAAAGAAAGAAGAGCACAAGGGAGGAACAAATGATACGAGAAAGGAAGGATTATTTTGTGAGACTTACTGTTGCGGCAGTTGCAGGATCACAGGCAATGCCATGGCCTTGGTTAATGAGGGCTGTGTGTATGTAGATGTCCTGATCGGTGTGTGTATCACACAGGAATAGCTGCAGCACTGCTCCGGTGTAGCAGTCCAACGCGCCCACCAGGGTCTGATCAGAGCACAGCCTCCGAAAGGAAGCTGTGGATTCTGAAGTCCAGTTATCCTGCGGTGAACCAGAAACAGACGAGGACGTCAGAAAACATCAATGTTTCCTCCTAAAAAAAAGTCTTAAATTTGAACATTCTTTTATGCTGTCAGTAAATATAAATTTAACAGGGTTTGTACACTTTTCCCTTTTTCTAAGGAGCCTGAAAATTGTTTATTCAGGGTGAGAATGACAATTCCTTTTCTATTTTCTGGCCAAGGGGGTAAATACTTTTTACAGTCACTGTACAAATTTATCTGTGACCCTGTCTGCTGTGCCCCTTTCTCCTCATGGTGTTGTTTGTTCTCTACAAATAGCATCATGTCTGTCTGTAAAGGACAAAGTTGTATTTATACTGAGGTCCAATAACCTACATGTGACCTTTATTTACCAATCAAGTGGCTGCACTGGATTTTGTTTAGCAGTATCTGAGTGCAGGAAGCCGTCCATCTTTGTTATAATCCACTTTTTTGTGTATGTTATAATTGAAATAGATAAAACATGTAGACAAAGGAAAAGTGTTTGCCACTTTTCATCTTGTTTTTGGAAAACAAAACATCATCCCGTTTTACTTAAACTTACTGAAACTGGCTTGATTCCAGCGAGTATTGAAGGCACTGCTTGTGCTGGAAGAACAGAAAAACTGGACCTGCAAAAGAGAGAAACGATAGAGAGGAAAAGAAAACTGAAAACACAATAAACAACATTTGTGCAGCAGAGCCTGATGGTATACGTACTTGAGGAACTTCAGGCTGGCGATCGGTACCAATGTTACATCGCCGAAGTCGACGTAAAACACCTCAACATGAGTGGAGTTAAGAACTTTGTGGATCACGACTCGGTAGAACCATATTGCATTGGGTGACACACAGCAGACCTGACCCTGCCTAACAAATGGCTCCAGAAGCTGGTACCGCTCCGACACTTCAGGACAGGTGTAACAACGTCTAAGAGACAGGAGAGCGATGTCATGTATTAAACTTTGTAACCTTATATAACACTAATGGGGGGGGGGACACATAGAATAGCCGAAATAACACTGTGAATCTTCTTCACCAGAATTTAAGTTGGCACCACCTCATGTCAAACATTAAACTCTCCAAAGCGCGCGCCTCCTCCGTCTCACTGAACCGGATGTAGAAAGATCCTGGTGACTCCACCTGCTCCACCAGGACTTCCACCAACTCTCGAGCCCGGTGGGGGGTCGGCGGGTTGAGATGCTCATTTTGCATGGCGTCCAGCGGCACGGGCGACCTGCTATGCACCTGCATGGCTGGGTACATCTCAGGCGTCTGCATGACAGACTAAGGTGAGCAGAGTCAGAAGAATGCAGCAGTGAAGCTCTAAATATTAAACGATTTACATGCCAGTGTAAATTACTTAAACGTACGTGATTTATCTTAGAAGAAAAGTGTTGGATTGTATTGCAAATTGTTGTATTGGTTGTAACATAATATGAGGAGATGCAGGTTTACTGTCACCATTATTGACAAAGTGTTAACAGGTGATACAGTGCAGCACTCCATATTGCTGCTCCTTATTGTTTTTCTTTGTGTGGTCTTACCATTTCTTGAATGTTGGATTGACTACAAAGCTCCAACTCATTATTCCCGTTATCGGATGCGACGTTCTTGCTTCCGTTTTCCCACAGAGATTCTTCTAAGGTGAAGTAGTAGCTCTTGCCTGGTATGTTAAAGTCAGTATTTCCATCAATTTCCCCTGAACCTGGAAACATTA
Organism: Girardinus metallicus; assembly: GCA_903067095.1. NCBI lineage: Eukaryota > Metazoa > Chordata > Actinopteri > Cyprinodontiformes > Poeciliidae > Girardinus > Girardinus metallicus. The sequence goes on from CAEGAE010002162.1 coordinate 4,502, forward strand.
TAAAGACAACTGCCGTTTTCTCTTGAATCGAAGATACTGTTCAACATTATGATCATTTCTAATCTGGTGAAAATAAGATGTGTTATCCAACACACTGTCTATAATCTAAAAAGTTTATTAAATTCAACCTTTAAGCACAATAAAAATCAATTAGTGATCAGGCTCAGATTTGCTGTTTTCATCACAGATGATAAATACTCTTTCCAGTGCTTGACGCTCTACACTTGCTACAGTTCTACTGAAAATAAGGCTCAGTAGGAATAAAATCTTAAAGTTTTCTTTTTACATAATGTAAAAACTAAAAAATCAACTTCAACTCACCTACTGATTATTCTGTTTGTGCTCTGTCCCATGATAAACGACTTTGCTGTACTAAATATCACTGAATACAATGTAAAGACTGCAAGAACGCAAACTGACAGGCATTTGTGTTTTTGGAAAAACACCGCATTAAGCAGGCATGTCATTTGTCACTGGCTACTTTTTCGTGGTTTCCAGCCAGTCCTAAAATGTTTAAATAAGTGTGTAAAAAGTGAAAGTCACATGACATGAATAAGAAACATTTTAAACTAGCAGTCAGTGCAAATCAAAAACTGGAAAGTGGTGATCAAAGACGCATCAAAACAGAAAATTACTTTTTTCTTTTCCATCAGTAAAATGCATGAACCAACAGGATGCTATATAAACCCATTTGTTTTAAATCAAAGGGGTTTATATAGCATATAAACCCATTTATATCCTATATAAATGCTATATATGCTATATGCCATATAAATAAAACTTTTAATGAAAAGTTTTATTTCATTAAACTTTTATTTCATTAAAGTTTAATGAAATATGCTTTAGTGTATTTAGTTAAATAATCTGATAATCTCTTGACTTCCTGTTGGATTTTCTGCATCACATTTCTTATTTAATTGTTGAAGTTTAATACAATGTAAGTACATTGGACTATTTATATAGTCATAAAAAACAGAGTTCAGCAGGGCAGACCTAAAAAAAAAAAGAAAAATCTCCATGTTTGCTATCTCCATGTTTGCATGTTTGTTTGTTAAATAATTTAGGAGTCATAAGTGTACATACGCACCTGGTTCCAATTTGTCCCGATCCCTTACGTCTACCACTATCCAGCTGTTTCCACTGTTGTCCTCTGCTGATCTTAGGTGGAAAATGTCACTCAGGGCACCAACAAGTTCAGTTACACTGAGAAAGCCCCACTGTAAATATGGCAAGTCTTCTCCAAAAAGCCTCTAAAAAAGATTAAAATATGCGTTTTATATTCATGAATATAAACATAACATGAACAAGAGAATGCCAAATGTACATGTTTTTTATAATCTTAGCAAGCATAAAACATGAAAACTTTAGCGTAATTCAATGTGAATGTGTATTTTATACAACGCATACAAATTCCTAATAATATTAGACCAATAATATTCTAATTAATTTACCTTGTACTCAGCAGGAAGATCGTGAATTGATATTCCAGCACTCGACTCACCAACAACCTATAGATTGTTAAAAATTTGTTAGTCTTGTCACCATAAAATTTTATTTTATTTCACATATGAAGAGCATTAGAAATTAATTCCCCACCAGATATCAATAAAACACTGCAACACAAAAACAAAACTATAAAGAAAATAAAACATTATTATAATTTACAAATTTGTAAATTATACTATAATGGCTATAATGAATTAAATAAGACTTAAACAATAATCTTTTTAAATATTTACTTCTTAATAATTAGTAATGTAATTTCTCTATGGGATCAATAAAGATTTTTTTTATTTGAATTAATATCTCTATGTAAATAACAAAAACAGCATAAATTTCCATTTATTATAATTTTTTTAATTAAAAAATTCTAAAGGTTTTCTGGTTGAAATCCAAGTTTCTGGTTGTAATCAAGTTTTTTACGAACTTTGTGAGAAAATTGTGCTTTTATTTTGTTGGTTTTGTGAACGTCAGTGAGGCAGACAGATGTGACGGCTTGAGGGAAACAGTTTTAAACTACAGCTCCTGATTTATGCTCCATGTCATCCCGCTCTTTGCAATTTGTGCTGCTGTACACAAATGAACCATGATGGCAGGAGGGGGCCAGCCACACTGTCTCTTTGCCAAAGCATGTCAGCTTTAAGGAAGGTGTGAAGTCTGACCTTTCGTAGCTTGTCCTTCAGCTCTTGACTAACGGTGCCAGTAACACTGTTCTCCAAGATCTGATGTTGGAGCTCCTCCTCAAGCTAATAAAGATATGAAAAAAATATTTCAGGAAACAAAACAACTCAGTTATGCACACTGGGACTTTCCTTTATGCAATGTAGTTCCTAAACAAATATGTTAATCATGACCAATCTTGCATTTCTGCCACCATATGTAAAAATGACTACTTGACTGATTTTAACCTCAATGCTTAACATGCATCTAAAATACACATGCGGTTCTTACACTTTTTACAATATTTGTTTTTGAATATATTCATGAGCCACAAAATTTCAAGATTTAATAAACAATTCAGCTTTCTTAAAGTTTACCTATTGTGCTTGATGAACAGGTTAGGAGGGGTTTATGGGCTATATAAAACATGTTCATTACATTTTTCAGCAAAAAGATTCTTGGATAATCAGATTTTAGTCTGCTCAGTTCTGCCTATTTTAAGTTCCATTCAGAATGAGCCGTTTCAGGGCCCATCACTTTAAGTCCAAATAAGCAGCGCCCGATTGACGGGAAAATGGGTGCAAATAGAAGCACACGACTGTAGATACACCTGTAGATATTTGAAAAGCATTAGTAGAGCCTCCTGCACATCAAACAAGAATGTAGCAAGTGGTTCTTGAATGGCAAATCAAGAAAACATTTGTCTTTTCCAGCAGCCATTGTACAGCAAACATCTGTAAAACCAGCTGATCAAATGTGCTGGAGCTCCACTTGGCTTGCTAGGTAACGAATGGCAGCAAATGGGATATATAATGTCGGGATTGTTACGGTTTTCTTTTAAGCACATGGGACAGTTTAGTAGCAGTACAGACCCAAACGGAAGTACAAAAACAGGCAAAATATTAATTTTGCATAATAGGTATACTTTAACATTGAACAGTAAGGAGTTACATGTTAGGTGCAACAGTAAAACCTCTTGAGAACAAACCTTAAGTACATTTTGATGAAACAGCCCACCATCTTCACATGGTGCTTGTTCAGAGTCAGGTCTGTTCTCCAGCAACTCCGGTGAATGACTCCCAGGCGACATGTGATGGTCAGGCTCCAAAGTTGTTTCAGGTGGCGTCAAAGGACTTTGATTGACTAAAACTTCACCAGACAAAGTGTTTTATAAACGGAAAAGTTAAAAATTCAACAAACAGTTTCCGGGAGCTACCATTACCTAACTTTCCAAAACAAACCTGGAGATTTTGTCGTCGTAGGAACTTTGATGTCAGAGTTATTGCAAATTGGCCTGTGAGAGGAAACCAATGGCGGCTTTATCGGTCCAGTTCTTCTTGGTGTGCTGAACGGTCTCAAGGGTGGCCTGGGGATCATGAATGGCTTCATGACATTTTGAGACCGTTCATAATTCCCTGCCTCAGTTTTCAGACAGAGAACTGAGCCCAGCCTCCCTTGCTGGATTCCAATCAGGTCTTTTGCTGCCTCCAGCATCTCTCTGGTGGAGTAGAAACCGTAGTTATGGATGCGGAGCGGGAAGCCATAGCAGCGCAGATAGTAGGACTCTAGCTCGGACAGTCTAAGTGGACCCTGAGAGAGATGAATTACACACATACCTCTCATGTGGTTTGGTTCACAGACATGTAAACAGATAACACTACACCTCACCTTAAATGTACATTCACCACAATGAAAAACATCATGCAAAGACGTGAAGATTCCAGTAGTAAGAAACAACACTAAATCTATTAAATTAAATTTTCTGTTAAATTGTTTAAAACTGTTAAGGTCAAAATGTATTGTTCCTCAGGCCAGACAGTAACATTTTAAATTATATTTTTATAAATGAGGGCTGAAGTCTCACCTAATTATTCATTTTGCCTAAAAGTAAAGAAAATTATTTACAAAAATCAATCAAATAGAGTATTTTTCTTAGTGTCAGTATCGAGTATAACATTTTAGTATGGTGACCCATCACTTTTATTCTAAATAAAAGTCAAAGATTGATGTAAATGTGGTGTTACCTTAGAGTCATACCTGGGAGAGCAGGATGCGGAGCTGTGCCCTCAGGTTGGCAGGGAGGGCTGGAGGAGGACAACCTCTTCTTGGGAGCGGTGAAAATGGAGGCCGAGGACAGTATCGAGAAGAAGAAAACTTCTTCATCTTCTCAGACTTCGATATCCGCTGCTTGGCCACTAGCTCCTCGATGTTTTGGGTGTTCTCATCACTCACAGCTGGAGAGTCACATAAATGCAACAATGTTAGTGAGAAAGAACTAAAAACCTCAAACTTTACGTTCAGACTCAAGAATTCAAAACTATTTAGAAAACCTTAAAAAAATTAAAGAAGTCATAGTTGATAAATGAAGGCATAAGCTTCAATAAAGAATTAAAATTAAACATCCTTACAACTACAACATAAAAATATTAAAATGACAAAGTGTCATGAAAACCAAACAGTACATCAGAGAGGATACAGATAACACTTCACACTTCACCTCAGCCTAAATGCACATTCACCACAATGAAAGATGGTGGTGGCACCATCAAGCAGTACCTACCCTTTAAATATAAACTTCCATCTTCCCTGAAGTTCACAGAAACGACGTCTGGCATCTCCTGAACCATATCCATAACATTCCTGAAACCCAGGACTTTCAGGGGCATCGGATGTCCCAACATGGCGACATAGTCTCGTCTGAGCTGGTCAGGGTCCAAACCCAGTTTAGATGAAGTGAGAAGGGATCGAACGTCCTTTTTCAGTTTTGCTAAAAGTTCCTCTTGGCTCATGTTGTCTGCTTGAGTCTGGATTAGACCAAAGAAAAGTTGAGAATTATAATTCAGCTTGTGCCAACGCCCACACAGTCTCATGGGAAAAAGTTGGGAGACCACATTAAATGTTAAGTTATTCCAAAACATATGTTCACATATTGTGCATATCTTACTATTTGATTTTGCTTCAGGCAAACATAAAATAACACTTCCACCTCCATGTAGGAGTTTGTTTTTTCCTGTAATGCACCATTTTGTTTATTCCAAAACATGTCCTCCATTTTGGTATCTAAATGAATACATTTCGTTTTTGTTGAAGAATAAAATCCCATAAATTTGTGCAGTCTATTGCTAATTGTAGAAGCCTCTACTTTAATACTAGCAATAGTAAAAGGCCTGTAGTAACAGATAATATTGGCGTACCAAAGGTAGCCTGACTACATAGCAGTTCAACATGTCGTTGATCCTCAGAACATTCGTCTGTGAAAGAAATGATACACTAAATTTAAAATTATGACTTTAATTTCAGAAGTTTGACTTTAATTTTGAATGCATTTGAAAACTGTGACGCAGTCGCATAAAACAATGTACTACATATCGAGTTCAACGGCACCTGCAACAACATCCCCTGACATTTCAATGCGAGAAATCTCAATGAAACACATGTGGCCACACAATCTCCTACGTACATAAATATTTGTATTTTTACATAACAATAAAGTAGAAAATAAATCTCCACTTAGTTTCAATGCTAAATTGTTCAATGACGAGATTTCGGCTAGCCTTGGCTAAGAAAGAAAGTCACTGAGATCCAACGAGGCGTCCGCCATCTTTCTTTAGCATATTTGCGACAATAATATTCTGTCAACTTGGCGGTAAATTATATGGGAGTTTTTCTACGTTGTACTCAATTGCGAATTAATGCATTATCTCTGCAAAATGTTGTAATTTGGAAAAAAGTACCCTGTAGCTTCCCGTGGTCAGAAAATGTCAAGGCTGTAGCATAACTAGTTCGCTAGGTTTAGCCTCAAATTTCACAAGAGCAAAATAATTCGTTTCTCCTCTTTCTAATGCTTAAATTAATTTATAGTCTCCCCAGGCGTATTAAGAATAAATGGTTAAAATTACGTAAAGTCCAAACTATAACGGGAACATTTCTAACCACTCCTGTCTGTTATTTGTTTCAACCAGACTACCATGTCGCACACTCAGCAAAATACCGAAAGAGGGAGAAAAACGTTTTCAGTTAGACAACTACATTGGAATTTTTTCTACAAAAACCTAATGTAAACTTCCTTTTGTTCCTCTTGAACGCTTTCCCTCCAAGCTTAAATGCATAAAACACAACATAGTGGTACAGCACCAACACGCAGAAATACAGTTGGGTATTAAAACAACTCAAATAAGCAATTAATAACAATAAAAACTCTGATTTATAACTCCACGGGAAATTTGACCTACCTACTCGGATTCATAAAATGATTGAATGTCAAGATAAACCAGGTGTCTATCTTGACATTGGCTCCGCACCATTGGGAAGCCGGTACGACAAGAGGCGTGCTGAGTGGGCGGAGTTTCTACTTCAACTGGGATGGTAAGAATCCATTCAAGCTCTAGCTTCGAAGTCTGACAAGATTCTGCCTTTGACTGGAGCAGCTGCTATATATTACTTAGGTGGGAGAGCCTTTTGACAGGACTAAGCTGTGCGATCTACAAGTCTGCCTTTTATGGCGAATTTTTGCACCTCAAAGTCCCATTTGAAGTGCAAATAGGTGAAAAACTAACCCCTTGTTTAACCAGGAAACCATATCCCCACTATGAAACATGGTGGTGGCTGCATCACGTTGTTGGGATACTTTTCAGCGAGAACAGGGAAGATAGGTGAAGATAAATGGGAATCCTAGAAGAAAACCGGTTAGTGGGTACAAAAGGTTTGAGACTGAATGGAGATTCGCACTAAAGTACAACCATTGAATAGGTCTAACTGAGAATTGTCGGTAAGATCTTTACATATCTTCTTCATCTATTCCGACTGAGCTTTTATTATTGTCCATAAAAGTGCATACAAGTCAGTCTCTAGATGTGACAGGCATGTAGAAATGTACTCTACTCGGGGTGCTGTGGTGGCGCAGGTGCAAAGCACAACCCACATATGGAGGCTTTAGTCCTCGTGCCGGTGGTCGCAGGTTCAATTCCGGCCTGGTGACATTTGCCGCATGTCTTCTCCCTCTCTCAATCCCTAATTTCCTGTCTAGCTACTTTCAAATAAAGGCCACTAGAGCCTCAAAAAAAAAAAGAAATGTACTCTACTGATACTGTACTATGCCGTTCAGCAGTGACACCTGTCAAAATATTCTGTTTAATTAAAGACACACCAGGGAGGGTATTGAATGTTCCCCTGTGTCAAAGCAATGATTATTTCTTGAGTGGCCTGAGTCAACACATTCCTAGTTTGAACACTCAGAGACTCCCTGAGCTTCTGCTTAATTAATCCCACATGTTTTCCCTTGCAAATGCATGGTTGAAACTAAATGAAAACTTACATGCAAATGTCTTAATGGTTACACATTGAAAACTGAGGGCTTTTTAGAGTCACCAGTTTTCAGAAACTAAAGAAAATCCATACAAGCGTCTCCCAGAAAGGGTTTAATCATGATGCCAACATAGGAGCTTCCTTCCGTGATGCAACAGCATTAATTATTGCAATGTCACCATCATGCAAAAAGAAAACTAGCAACATCATTGAGGTTCTTTCTTTCACTGGAGACAATTTACACATGAAAATGTTTTACTGTTGGATTTAATTGATCCTTTGCAATGTTTCTTGCAATCTTAAAGGGAACCTATTATGCAAAATTCAAATTTTGCATGTTTTTATACTTCAATTCTCAACTGCTTCTAAAAGTGGGCCAAGTGCTTAAAAAAACCACTCAGCTGTTTTTGGTAGTAAATTCATGTTTTTTGGTGTCTGGAAAATAAGTAACTTCAAAAACCTTCAGAATGTAACGTCACAAAGCAGGCACTCTCCTCAACTAGCAACCCCAGTGAAGCCCAGCCCGTTACCTAGTAGCCCATCACAGCACATGAATATGTTTGGTCACCTGGTTTTACCCATGTATTCGCTGTACAATGGCTGCTGGAACAGATATGTGTTTTGTTTTTGGCTTACCAACCATAAACTGCTTTCTGCATTTTTGTTGACTGTGCAGGAGGCTCTACTTCTGCTTTTCAAAGATGTAAGGTTGTATAATTGCACATCTGTTTGCAGCTGTTTTCACCATGAGTGTGAACATTGAGTTGGGGATGTGACCAGCAGCAGCTTATTTGGATTTAAAGTGACAAGAGACCGTCAAACATCTCATACTGAAAGGAGCTCAAAATAGGCTAAACTGAACAGAGTAAAATCTCACTATCTAATAATGATTTAGTGCAAAAATGTAATGATCATGTTTTGTATAAACCACAGCTGTTCAAGGGAGCATAATAGGTCACCTTTAAACATTTGTTACTCCCAGTGGCCCTCCCCTATGACTGCTGTTTAACTCCCACACTCGGACAGTCCAAACATTCCTTATCCAATCCCATCACCAGACTGCAGCACCTCAGACCTGAGCTTCAACTTCCATTTGAATCAGGTCCAAAATTTCTTCTCTCTTCATGTCAGGAAAGCAGTACTGACGCATCAAAAGAAAACAGTTTCCCAGCCGTCACTCATACATTGTTTACAGCTGGATTTCCAGCAGATATGGAGAAGCCCCCCACTGTGAAGCCGAACCACAGATCCAGAGCAACGCCACGGAAGAAGGAAGGGAAGAGTGGAGCCCTAGTGCCTGAAAGAAGTCATCATCAGAAAGCGGCAAAAGCAGGTCACCACGCTGGAGCTCCTTTGGTCAAGAAGGAGAAAAGGGAGATGGAGAAGTCAGAGACAAACCAGGAGAAGGTGGATGTGGAGAAAGAGGCAGAGGTTAAGCTAAAATCTACTGTGGTGGACATAGACCGTGTTAGAGAAAACAAAGTCCAGGAGGAGAACCTGTGGCTGCTGGAAGCAGCGGAGCAGGACGGTGAGTTAATGCACTGGAATATAATGGTTTGTTTTCTTTTTAGCACTTTTATGTTAGCTTTTGTATAGCGGTTGAGTTCTGAAATCTTAAGTTAAGATTTTATTGAAGTGCATGTTTGTCTTTCTGCATGTTGTGGTTGAACAGAGCGCTACCCATTTCTGCAGGTCTAAAGCGCAAGAGCCTAGGAGTGTTTGAGTGGCTGCTGATGGTGTTTGCCTTGAGTTTGGTTCTCCTCTTCCTTCCTATTTCCATCTGGTTCTGTGTCAAAGTATGAACTACAACTCCAAGATCATTTCACAGTGATTATTTTAAATAATTGTAAAACTGCCCATACAAATTGAAAAAAACACATCAGTGAATGGAAATAACATGCATGCATTTTTTGATGGTTGTGTGAACCTATGTATCTTAAGCCTGCCTTATACCGATAACTACATATCAACTAATTTTTTATTTAAAGCTTAGTAGTCATACAATCTAAGCTGAATCTCAGATTCAAACTCATTTATGCATTTTAAGAAAAAGCTACACTGTAAAAACACAAAATCTCAAGTGTTTATGGTCTAGTTTCTAGTACAAACTGTGTTGAGTTAAGAGCTGTTACTTTGATTCACAGGTAGTCCGTGAACACGAGAGAGCTGTGATTTTCAGACTTGGTCATCTACTGCGAGGGAAACCAAAAGGACCAGGTAGGCACAAATCATTTTCTTTCATTCCTCTTTTAGTGCTGTATGTTTTAATGATTATGAAAAAACAAATTCTTCAACAAAATATGGGTCAGAAGAGATAAAAGGCTATTTGATGTTGCTTTCACTAATACATATTGTATTTTCACTTATTTCCATTTCAGCTTGTTGAAATGGAGTTATGGCCACAAACTTCAATGCATTTTGCTGGGATTTGGAATAAAAAAGCTGCATAATTGTGAAGTATAAAGACAAAGACATAGTGTTCACACTTAATGTCTCTACCAACTTAACACAAAAAACATTGATACAAAGCATCTCTGAACATGAATTTTTAAGAAGGGATGCATCTCTGAGTTGCAGGAGAGTAGCTCAATAGGAATGGAGTTGGGCACACCTACTGTGACAGTGTTAGTTGTTTTTTTTTAACTGTTTTTTGTTACCTTGCATATCGATTTGGTGCCAAAAAACTTCTGACTTCAGCTGTGTCCCCTATCATATAGTTGCAAACTGCAACTGGTTGTCTTTGCCACTCTAACATACAAGCCAGAGTTGCTCTGGTGGCAGATTGTCCAACCCGAGCTGAGGATCTCTGCAGCTCCTCCATAGTTACTATAGGCATCCTGGTTGCTTTTTCTGATTAACGCTCTTCTCCCCTGGCCAAACGGTCTACCTTTAGACCACTAGAGGGAGATATTGTAAAGGTAATTAGAGATTAGAACACAGCAAATCAAAGTGGCAAACTGACAAACATACATGCGTTGCATTCATGTAAGTTCCACGTGTTATATTAATGAAATAATACTCTTACTCCCCGCTATGGAATCATACTCCTCCCATTTGTGATTTTTAAGCCTCTTTGACACCCTCACAGACTTATTGTCAAACAGTTTTATTGAGGGATCAGTCATGAAAAATCAAAGCATCACCAATACAATTTTGTCCTTTTTTTCCGATTTAGCCATAATGACAATACAAAACAAAACAAAAGTGGCAAAATTGAACAAGGACATTCCCACTTCCTATCCACCTTCATTTTCCTATGACTTATATCTTATCACACCTTACCTTATCAAATCAAACCTTCTCCAATTAGAGTTGTCAACATATTGTAGAACGGGTTGCCAAATGTTATTGAATTGTTTCAATTTGCATATGCATCATCCTTTTTAGATTGTTAAAAATGTCAACCTATTTCTTCTAATCTCATAACATTTGTTGATGTATCAAGTAAAGTCCAAAATGTTTGTATTCAAGGTTTTGTCTAATGTGAGAAAATGTAGAATGAAAAATATGGATTCCTTTTCAAATAGCTTTTATTGTCGTTTCTTTGGTTATATATCAGAGATTAACATTTTGTATTTGGTTTGAAAAATATGACGTTTACACTCCTTGAGGATTAGTATCTGGTGACCAATAATAGCAACCAACAGAAACAGCATAAAGCATGTTTGGTCCACATTAAGGTCATAAATCATGCCACATATTTCTGAGAAATGTTCTATAATACTGATGTTTACTCTCTGTCTTTTCTCTCCAGGCCTCCTGTTCTATCTTCCACTTCTTGACGTCTGCCACAAAGTTGACATTCGGCTCCGGATGTTGAAGGTTCTTTCTCACATGGTACAACAAATTTGGCAGTCAGAAATAATCACACAAAAAGTAGCAATGAAACATCTGACTTTTTCCTACAACATCTTCCTGCAGGTGGTGACGAAGGACCTGGCAAGGCCAGAGCTGAGCGCTGTGTGTTATTACCAGATAGAGAATGTGGCTCTGTGCAGCGCAGCTCTGTCCAACCTGACCTCGGTGCTGCAGAGTCTGGTTCAGGCGGCCATCAGAGATGTTGTCGCCCAGCATACTTTCAGTCACATCCTGCAGCACAGGCGGAGGATTGGAGAGCAGATTCAGAAAACGCTGGACTCTGTCACTTGCCGCTGGGGACTCAGGGTGGAAAGAACTGACATGTAAGGCTTATAGCTTTTGTTAATTAATTTCTGAAATAATTTTCCAGGACTGTTGACTTACTTGAAATGTATAGAAGAGAATTAGAGAACTAGAGAAAAAAAAAAGATCATTCATGGTTGTTCTGTTTGATTTTCATGTCAGAGACGAACTCAGTTTTCCTGTGGAGCTACAGCAGAGTCTGGCTGCTGATGCCGAGGCCAAGAGACAACAGCAGTTCACTGTAAGGCATTGTGCATTTTAAAATCAGTTTCAGATACATTCTTTCTTCCTAATATTCTTGTTTTGTTTCATATATTTTAACAAACGCAACAAAACTTATTTAGTATGTTTTATTAAGGTCCAGTTTGAAATAATTTCTGACTTCTCAGATGAAAGGGGACAAATGTATTTCAGGTCTTTCTGGTTGTTAGCAGGTAAAAGCATCAGAAAGGGAGACAGCTGTGTGGGAAGGTTTTAGAGCCTCATTCCGTCATCTCCAGCCTGCGCTGGTCCTTCCTCTCGCTCCAGATCTCCTCAACATGAACTCTGACCTGACCTCCCTCCCACCGCCACCTCCTCTCTCTGAAGACGGAGGGGACATGATGGCGGCATCAGAGCGAGACTCTCCAATGATGTGACATAATGAACATTTCATTAATATTTTAGTTAAAATATTTTTGCTAAATGGATGTAATTTAATCACATTGGGTCAATATACTATTTAACATTTTAAATAAAAGCTGAATGCAGTGATTTTCAAGATAACAAAGACATATATATATATATTACAAATAAATGTTTTTTTGGAAGGAATGGTCAGAAAAATAGAATAAAAAATATTACAAGTAAAAATTTATTCACTGAGCATCTTTCAAAGTATAAAAATGCAAAGGGGATTAAGAAATGCAATTTTAAAATATGTTTTTATCTATTTTTTAAAGACCTAACAGGGCGTATGGTTGCAAAAACCCTCTGATATCAATTATGAAAAGATCTCCAATAAATTCCACTCTAAAATAAGCTGGAAGCCAGTGTAGTTTCATCAACATCAAAGTCACATGTGAAAATATCTATATTCACCAGAAAACAAACACCAGAACATTTGCAGATTATTCTAGGTGCAAAAGTTGCAGTTTTCAGAACTGTTCAAACTTTAACATTGTTTAAATTGCATGCACTTATTTATATTCAGCTTATGCATAATTATCTTTCTTGACATTAAGTATAAAGAAATATCAAAATATATTCATCATTTTAATTTCAATTTATGAAACAGCAAAGAGGAAGCAAACAGGAACTCCAAGAACATTTGCATAGACATTTATTAATACAGCAGGAAGAAGAGAGACATTGAAGGGACAAAGGGCTGACAGATGCCACAGCAAGCAAATGCACAGTACACACAGTATCAGGAAGTGAGGTGTATCCTTGTAGAATAGTAAGGCGATGAAAGAAAACCTCTCTATACTGTAAATGTACATTACTTTTTTGTTTTCTTCAGTTTTATTTATTTATGCATCACACTTTGAGAAGTTGTGGGTTGTTAAATGTAGCCGATTATATTTTTCTTCTTTGCCAAGTACAACAAAAATAAATAAGACAGCCTCAAACGTGAACATAGAGTCACAACATGTTTTCTTTGTGGTGTTGCTTTCTAGTTTGGCTTCAGCTGTGGGCTATGTTTCAGAAGTTGGTTCTGCAGCTGAAGGTGGGGAATGAGGTGGTGTTTTCTTTTCCTCTGAAAAAATTAAAAAGGCATTGTAAACTTTAATGCTCATGTCTGGTTTGTCCAGGAAGTAGCAAGGTTTTACCATCTTTGCTTGGAGACTCAGGAGCAGGCTGGCTCTGGAGCAATCTCTCCAGGTCTTTAATCTTATTCAGCGCTTCAGTCAGAGCCTCCTCGGCTTCCCGAGCTCGCTTTTCAGCACTTATTGTTAGCTTCTCAGAGTCACTGAGAAAAAACATTTCCATTTTTTATTTGCAGAACTTAGTGAAAACCACTCTGCATGTTAATCACAGGAATATTTCAAAACAATCAAAAAAGATACATGCATTTCCTTGCACCACTTCTGATATACTTTTATCAAATATGTTTTACTTACATTTTAGCACAAATGGCTGGTTTGTTATTGTTTAAAAACAATTAGGCCACAATCTCATACAACAAAAATACAAGGCTGTGCAAAACTTTTAATAGTCATATTCCATAAATTAGAATATATTTTCAAATAAGGCTCATTTGTCAACTGGTTGTACAGGATTTTAATCAGGGGTATCACAGTAAAGAGAGTCAAATATATATATAGGATACACATTTTTGTGTATTTCTTGAAGAAAAAAAAAAACTGTGTATCATTTCCACTCCAACTAACAGTAGTTATTATTTTGTCCTGCTTTAACACATCATTTTCAACCGAATTCACTTAGTTTTGTGGTTTTCATGTGAAAAAGAACTTTGAGCGTATACTTTTTCAACACAATTTTAACTTGTATTTGTGTTAGCCTCTCAAAACTATGAATCAAGCACAGAAAATTGAGACGCGTGTCCTACCTTAGTTCTTTCTGCAGCAGCACCACTGATGCTAGATCAGAGAAAGCTTTTTGAGCTTCTTCTGTTACTGGACACACAACCAGCTCATCACCCTGATAGAAACATACAAACTGAGTTCAGTCGGACAGATGATTCAGTTCTGTAGAAAGGCAAATCTTTCTGTCATTTGTTAAAAAATCCATGTTTTTAATCATGTGACCCCAGGCAGCTGGACCATGCTGTCATCCTGATATATTTGAATGATGTTTCCATCAAAGTCTATCATCTTCATGGATGGCCTCTGCAGGACAACAGCATCATTCATTTTAGTATAATAATGAATACAAGAAATTCACATTTGTAAAACTAGTTCTATTTAACAAAAATATTTAATATTCTTGAATTCCTTCAGTCTATTTTGCACTTTATTCTTTGACAACATAGACAATGTTCAAAACCACAAACACAAAGAATAAAGATAAAACAATTAGTTTATTTTATTGGGCATTTCAAAATAACAATGTAAAAATAATTAGAAGAATTGTTATATCTAGTTAGCCAACTGTTTAAAAACATGTATTGTATAATTTTTTTTTATTTTTCATAGAAAACATCTAACTTCTGCAAAAGTAAAACAGAAAATAGCCCAACGCTAAACATGAACCAGCATGACCTTAAAATACTACTAAAAACTTATGATTTATTTGACTGACCTCTTGTTCTGTTTCAGGTTCTTCACTGGACATCTAAAAAATAATCAAAGTAATACTTACTCTCATATTTATTTACAAACATCTTTCTTTGATCTAACAAATTAATGTAACAGATGTAATATTTCTGTGTGCGTGTGTGAGATCGTTCCTCTACAGAAGATCTTTGCGCTTTCATCTTGTTTGCTCAGCGCATGCGCCGAGGTTTTGGTGTTGTCTGGCCCATCACTAATGTACAGATCAGTTAAGCTAAAATTAAAGTTAGCTTAATTTTATTTAAAGTTGCAGGTTTTTAAGGTATTTCTTTAAAAGGCATTCTTCCCAAGACATTTATAGTTCATAACACTAACCTCAGTTTTTTCTAGATCAGTCTCTGGTTTCGTCAGGTTGCCTGAGCTATATAATTGTTTTGTTTTCATTTATGGAACAAGGCAAGGACTTCACAAAGCAGTAGAACAGGATTTATTTATATTTTTGGAAATATATATACTCCTTTTTTGTACTGGATTCACAAAGAAGACTACACTAAATACCTGCAGACAAACATGCCCATCAACTGAGGCTGATGATGGACTCAGCCGATATGTATTTTGTACAAATATCTTATATCCATCCATCCATCCATTTTCTGTTCACCCTTGTCCCTCAATGGGGTCGGGAGGGTTGCTGGTGCCTATCTCCAGCTACGTTCCGGGTGAGAGGCGGGGTACACCCTGGACAGGTCACCAAATATCTTATATTTGTAGAAAAAATACAATCTATTTTCCACAAGTGGATTGTAGAATAGGTAAATATCTAAAGGCATGACAAACTCTGCCTTTTCTGGTATTTTAGTTTTTTTTATCCAAAGCCAGTAGCAGAGAATGTTTTTTCTCTCTTTTTTCATCTTCTGTAACAAAGTTACCATTTCACATATTTAGCACGGTTAACTTCATTCATAATTTGTCATTTAACTGAACAAACTACTCTAAAGCTAAACGCTGACAAACCTCGTCTAGTTCATATCACTAACCTCAGTTTGTTCTGGCTCAGTCCCATCTCTGGTTTTGTCAGCTTGCCTGGGCTCCTGTAGAGGACCTTCACTGGTCTGTAACACACACAGGCACCCAGCTAATACTCATAATCATTTACAGAATAAAGCAAAGGCTTTACAAAGCAGTGGAACATAAACCATTTATTTGTATTTTTTGATGTGCTAAATGCTCTTTTTTGTACTAGATTCACAAAGGAGACTGAAAACATGTCTATCAACTCAGGTTGATGATGGACTCTGATATTTGTAATTCCTACAAATTTTGTAGAAAATACAATCTATATTATACAAACAGATTGTAGAAAGGTTACTAGAAAAACATATCAGGCAAATATCTAACGGCATGATAAAATCTGCCTTTTCTAATATTTCTGAACTGTTTTTAATCCAAAGCCAGTAGCAGAGAATGTCTCTTTCTCCTTTTCCTCTCCTCTAACAAAGTTACCAATAATTTTCAGCAGATTTTTTTTGCTTTTGCACAATTTGAAAGACCAACAGCCATGGCCTTTGGTGATGCAGAACTATAAAATATATAAATATGGAAGGACATTCCCTCTAAAAAGTTGCAACAGAAAGTTGAGAGATTAGGAGTAGATTCGTCTTTTGTGACCAGTTTCAGAATTAGAAACAGACAAAAGCTAAGATTTCACATATGGCAATGAACTTGAAAAACTGTTAACTTCATTTAAAGTTTATCATTCAGTCTAACAAACTACTCTGAAGTTAAACATTATTAGGCCTCCTCTTATCAAATCTCCATTAGATTCCTAACATTCCACTGTCATCCACTGCTGTTCTGTCAGCCATCTTTAATCATTCCTCCTCTCCCTCCAGATGCCAGAGAACCCAGAGTTCAAGCCTTCCCCTTGTTCTGTCTGTGTTTATGGTAAATACATTTCTGTGTATAATTCTGCATGTACGTCAAGAAAATACCTGGCAAAATGGCAGTGTATTAAAGGATGTACAGATCACCTAAGCTAAAATTAATTTTAGTTTTTGTTCTGTTTCCTTTCCTCTAACAAAGTTACCAATCATTTTTAGCAGATTTTTTGTTTTTATACAATCTGCATAACAAACAAATATGGTTTTTAGTAATGTATAACTATATATACAAATAAATATGGAAGGACTTTCCTCTAAATAGTTGCAAAATGCATTATTTACATGTGAGATGCTATTTCTTCGTAGAGAGGTTAGGAGCAGATCCATCTTTTGTGTCCAGCTTCAGAATTAGAAACATGCAGAAGTTAAGATTTTTACATATCTAGCACATACTTAGTGAACATGAAAACCAGTTAACTTCATTCATAATTATCATTTAGTCTAACTACTCTGGGACGCCTTTATGATGGGTTGTCACCTGAGTTTCCACGCTTTCTGCTGGCTGAGGGCTGCTTGAAGTTTCTTCGGGTTGCTCGATGAGTTCCTCCTCAAATTTTTCATTAAGTTCTTTGAGCAGTATTTTTACACTTCCCAACCATTTATTACCATCTGTCTGAGGATAGAAATTAAGCTTGGTAAATAAATTGCTGCTTTTGCTGTCATATCAAAACCACAAGTACTGAAAATTATAGACTAACTGCAACTCCTACTTATGTAGTTTACTATTAATCACACATTTGCTATATATTCTACTAAATTATTGCCTTTTATGCATGTTTTAACACTGACAAATCTTCATTTTTGAAATAGAGGTATTTTAACATTTTTACTGAAAAGCCTAAACAAACTACTGCACAACTGCAGGCTTGTGCACTGGCTTTCTAAAATATCTTCAGGAAAGTTTAGGGCCACAGTCAAAGTTGGAAAGTCTCACTTACCTGCAGCTTTTTATTTTCCACTTGTGCAAAATTAGGGTCCACTACCAACACCTGCTCCAAAATTAATTTGCATGATCTAGAATAGAAAAAAAGCATTTTCTGTTGTATAAATCCATGATTTTTTTTGATACAATACTTAATGCAACAATAGAAAGTGACAATTTTTGATACCTGTTAATAAACTTGGAATAGTAGACCAATTTCTTAGAAAGCCTTTTTGCATCCTCAACTAAAGCTTGTCTTGAGTTTTCTAATTTGTCTTCACGGTTCGGATTTTTATCTTCTTCCTCAGTCTGGTCAGGTAACATGTGAAGCAACAGATCCAACATCCAGTTTGTTTGACCTTTGTGAAGACACGTCACCTGAAAGGGGAGGAGCCAATGAAACAAACATTTGCACCATTACAGTCAACTAAGGAAAAAGAGAAAACATTAGTTATTTATCCTTCTCATCCACACTGGGCTAATGGCTGCTCACTGACAAAATATCAATTGCATTAATCAATTATTGTATAAAATGTGAGGACAACATTTTGGGATAATATGTTTGATGCAGTTATATTGTGATCTACTTGTAGTTGATACTTTTAGTGTTTGTCTATGTCTAAAATGAAATTGAACACTTTTTGAAGTTAAGATTGTGACTTGAAATTCAGAAAACCTGATCCAACGCTCAAGTTAGATTCAATACGGCTGCCACACACAAAATGTTTTGAAAGTCGCAGGTTTAAACTGTTCAATTGCCCTTCTGATGGACAGGATCTCATTACCTTAATGGCACCCAAAGTTCAGGTGGAGAAAAAAATTGATTCAATAGAGGAACTCAAATCCTACTCCTGGGAATTCTGAATCGAACCAAAATGCTCAAAATTTGATTTCAGGTCTGCTTAATTTTTTGTAAAGTTATATTTTGAATAATTCTTTGCTATTTTTTTTCTTTATTCTTTGATATTGCTAATATTTGTCAGTCTGGTCACCAAAAAGAACAAAATTCCTGACTACAAGCAGGACCATAAATGTGATATTTTTCTGAAGAGTGTTTAAAACTCACCTCTTCTAGCAGTTTCTTGTTCTCAGTCTCAGTGAAGCTGAACAGGCGTTTTATGAGTTCCTGAACCTCATCTAACACCTTTTCTGTCCCTGAGCTTTTTGAACAGACACACACAACACAGAACTATAAGCAATTTATAAACAGTACATGAAGATGATCCTGAATACAATCTCAGGCAATGAGCACTTTTAAAAGGCTCTTGAAATATTTAGGCTTATCTAGAAAATATTATTCAAAGAGGCATTTTCTACTCAATTTACAATTTAAACTGAACATTAAGAGATTCAATTTACAAATTTAGAAAGGTAAATTGAATATATAAAACACTTACTAGAAGTCAGGGATTTCTTTGAAAATTCTTTGGTCCGTTTGTTTGTCTGTCTGTTTGTCCGTTTCTTTGTCCTTTTGTTTGTCCGTTTGTGCGAAGGGGAAGTACAACAATATCTCTTCAGCTGTGTTCTTGCAATTAGACAAAGTTTTTTCCAGTTTAATCCAATCAGAGGCGGTCATCGCTGACTGAGGACAGAACAGCTGCAGCGCATCATGAATTTCAGAAGCCCAGAAGTCAATCATTTTAAACATGGATGTAATGAGTTGGTGGATCTCTGCAGAAGGGATTATTTTCAGCTTTTTAATTCATTCCATATCTTAACAATTACCTTGCTAACATGAGATTCAATGAAGACTAACAGAGACAAAACGAAAGTGACTAACAGTTCTGCATGTGTCAATAACAATACAAGTTTAATATCTGCTCTCACCACTGACTTGAGTGTTACACTGTTTGAGAAGTTCAGCTAGGACATTCTCCAGCTCTCTTATAGTCTCAAGGCTCACAGCAGGCTCAACATCAGGGAAAATGTGCCTTTCAACAGTGTGAAGGCTTATTTTTATAAATTTTTCCAGAGTATTGTAGAGTTCATTCAGTCTCTTCTGAAATAAAACCTTTCTTTCACCTTGGTATTCCTCACATACAAGTGACAGCTTCTGCAAAAAAAAAACAAACAAAAAAACAAAAAAACAAGTAAGGCCTCAGAAAAACAACTTCTATTTTCTGGACACATTGTTTTTAATATTCTGTCAAGCTACAACTACAAACTTCAATGTATTTTCTTGGGATTTTATAGCAACACAAAGTAGCGCAATTTGCAGTCTGTGAAGGCTTCTTAAAGAACATCAACGGAAAACCAAAATGAGGACCAAGAAATACAGGAGGCAGAAAAAACTAGTAGTATTGCACAGCTTCCACAAGTTCACAAAAAAAAGAAGAGAAAAAAGACATCTCTAATTTACTGTAAAATACCTGTGAGATCCATATTTGTGCAGAGTGCAGTGTGCTAACATTCTGTGGTTGTCAGAATTTTACCGTATTCTGGCAACTGCAATTCTATGGTGGCTTTTTGTTTTTGGGGTGGGGGGGGTTGTACAGTATAAAAGCAATAAGGTGCTGTGGTCGATGAAACAAATTTTTTGTTCTGCTTCATGCACAACAACATATGTTGCAAAAGTGGTAAAGACTATATCCCAGCTGTAAATGACGGCAATGACAGCTTCATGGTGGGGGAATGCTTTTCAATCACAGGGAATGTAGAGCCACATACAAGACAAACTGGAAAGAAAACTTGTTAGACCCAACAAAAAACTTGAGAATGAGGTGAAGGTTCACCCTTCAGCTCAACAATAAGCTTACAGAGCTAGTACTGAAACGATTCCTCGAGAGTGATTCGATTTTATTGACTGATGAAAACGTCTGGGTCTTTGTCGTTTTTCGGGGGACGAATAAGCATCCTTAAAATTACTGGCGCGATGCCTGGAGTACGGTAGTCTTTTCTCCGGAGCTGCTGCCTGGTGGCGGTTCAGAGCGAGCAGCGGGGAAAAGCGCTGCAGGCGTATTTATACAGGTGAGCGGATAGACTGAACACTGCGGGCGGTAATTAACATAAGTGTAGCTTTACAGACGAACCGGAAAATGTATTTAATATCATCCCGGTCTCAACAAATGCGTGGCGGAGCTCATTGTGGCGCCACGTAGCTGGTAGGTGAGTTTCTGTGTGTGACGAACGAAGGTGTCAAATCCCGT
>CAEGAE010002167.1:0-15987 GCA_903067095.1 Girardinus metallicus
ATATATATATATATATATATATATATATTAGTGCTACTTTATTTTTTTTTAATATGTTGGTAATTTTACTGAGCTCTTATACAAAACTGCACTGCATTCTGGGAAATGTTCCACTCAGTCTCTTAGCCAGCTAAGCAAGGTGGGTGGCAACTAACTCGCTCTTTGGTTACTAGTAGCGAGTAACTTGCGCAGCAGCAGTTTTGTGTTTCGCCACTGTGCCTCGACTTCTTAGGACAACGTAGAGTGATAAAATGAATGCAACAGCTTGAAAGGAAATTGAGAGTACAGGTCACATCACCAGTTTCGCAGCATTTCAGATATTTAAAACAAAAAACTAATCAATATCTGTCAATTGATATGAATACGCTGACATAGTCATGTCGCCCAACCTAGTTGATGTACTGCTGCAGAATAAATTCTACTGTATATTGACTCACTTGTGTTGTTTCCTTTTGGTCTTTGACCTTTTATCCCTATAGAGATATGTTACAACAAGCAACCACTTTTAAAGTCTGTTGCTTAAATGGGGACTTCGATATTAAAAGTATTTTAAACACTATGCTTTTATTTCATAAACATTACTGGAAAAAAATGTCTGGTTGTTGACACAATTAACGCATTACAAACACAAAGAAAATTTAAACCCTGTGTTTTTAGCGCGTCTTTTCAGCCGATCCAATCTTCCAGCGCCGCTCCGTGTCGCATTTTGCGTCATCACCGTGTGACCTGTTCTGACAGGCAACATGGCTCACGTCACTGTTTGTGGAAGTTTGGATATTTTTGACTGATCTCCTGTTAACTCTGGGGAAAATGGCCATGGATATGACTTTCCTCGGGACCGGGTCGGCCTATCCGTCTCCTCACCGCGGCGCCTCGGCCATGGTGCTGCGGACGGACGGGGAGTGCTGGCTGTTTGACTGCGGAGAGGGAACCCAGACCCAACTGATGAAGAGCCAGCTCAGAGCCGGTGAGGAACCACCCCAACCCCTCGAAGTATTTTGAAACAATAATAATAATAAAACAAGTTATTCAAGTATTTTGCTGAAAGTTTTGAGATGGTAATAAACCAGATTTCTTTCAATCTGGACTTCTTCGTTGTTGGTAGATCGTTGTCATGTCACGTCACGTCATGGTGTCCACACAGGGCGCATCACTAAGGTTTTCATCTCCCACCTGCATGGCGATCACCTGTTCGGGTTGCCTGGTCTCCTCTGCACCGTGAGCCTCAACACAAACCCCGACATGGAGCAGAGCCTGAAATGTGTGGACATCTACGGGCCCCGGGGCCTCAGGAAGTTTCTCAGAGTGACTCTTGGCCTCACAGGATCACAGCTGCTCTTCCCATATGCAGGCAGGTGCAACGCAAACCTTCTGTTGCTAAAACTCAGGACCGAATTGAAAACGTGAAAGCATACCTTGCCTCTTGCTGTTGCTGTAGTGCATGAGCTGGAGTCCACGCCAGACCAGAGTCCAGAAGAGGGACAGCTGAGTCTGGAGGTATGTTTCTTTTTTTCTTTTTTTTTTTTTTTTTGAAGGAGTTAATAGTGAAAAAATAAGCCAAACAGAAAAAAAAAAAAACTTTTTATTTATTGTTCTATCTTGATCATGAGAAATGTAGGTACAAGCTGTGGAGATGAACTTCCTCCATCATATAAATACATAAAGGTTATTTTAGCTTCCCTGTATTTGTTTACATTTCTTTAAAAATGGATGCTTTGAATGATTATATCAAAATCTATTGTTTATTACTTTTATTTGAGTGGTGCTTGTAGGTTTCCGATTTGCTCTAACATTTGTCTAACACTACAGATGACTGTGGACTGCAGTCCTCCCCATCCACAGGAGCAGCCTGGCAGGACGATTCCTCTGGACGTTTCCGGCGACTGCTACCTTCTTTTCCAAGACAACAAGTTTGTTGTCAAGGCCTTCCGGCTGTTTCACCGCATCCCTTCCTTTGGCTTCTGCATCCAGGAACATGATCGTCCCGGAAGACTGAAAACGGAACTACTGAGGGAGCTCGGTAACAAATACCTCCTGATTTACTGTCAACCTGAGAGAGGATTGGACTGTCTTTTGAATATCCCATAGAAAACCCCACTTTTTACCACAAACAAACAAAAAATAAATATTTTTTTTTATAGTGTATTTAGTACATATACTCCTTGTGCTGTTGGTGAACATTGCAATCTCTTGAACATGAGGGACATTTTTCCATGAGGATGTATATTTTTAAAATCCCTTCCCCAAAAAAAGTGTATGAGTGTGCCTAAAATATTTTATGAAAACAAAATGGAAAAAAAAATTAAGTGTATAACCTTTTTAATGCAAATTTTAGGCAGTTTATATTTTGTTCAAATTCCCAAACTGAATTTGAATTTGAAATCATTGGCCGATTTCAGTCTAGTAACAAAGTGTGAAAATAAAAACAGGAACTCTGTGAACATATTTGTATGTAAAAGGCTGAAATCCCAAGAAAAGAATATTTGATGTGAAGTTCACCAATTAGTGTTTCCTGTCCCCCCCCCCCCCAGCAAACATGCGTTCATTCAACACGTGTTGGCCGTTTGAATTAAAAAAAAAATACTTACACATTTATTTAATTTAAGATTATGAGTGAGACAGTGTAAAGACTTAAAATTATTATTATTTTTTTTTAATGATTGATGTATTTTCTCAACACCAGGTCTTAAACCAGGCCCTCTCTATGGCCGTCTCAAAGCTGGCGAGTCTCTGGTTCTTGACAGTGGACGTTTACTGCATCCCAGTGAGGTTCTGGAAGCAGATATTCCCGGGAGGAAAGTTTGTGTTTTCGGTGACTGCAGGTCGGTGCTCGGTGAAGGAGCTTTCCGTCTGTGCGACGGGGCGGACGTTCTGGTCCACGAGGCCACCCTTGGAAACGAGCACCGGGAGAAAGCTGTGGACCACGGACACAGCACGCCTGAGATGGCAGCGGCCGTGGCTCGGACTTGCTCTGCACGGAGGCTGGTCCTTTATCATTTCAGTCAGCGCTACAAACCCAGTTCTCTACAGAAGGAGGGAGACGAGGACGACGTCTCAGCGCTCAAGAAGCAAGCTGACCAGGCTTTACAGGACAGTGGGATAGAGGTGATTCTGGCAGAGGACTTTACGACTATTCCCATTCCTCTCAAAAGACAACTGTCCAGTTAAGGTTTGATGCAAGTGGATATGATTAATCTAACGTGTGTGATTTAGTTCTCAAAATTATGTATCACTGACTTTCATTTCCTTGTTCACTATAAACCAAAATGTTACCCAGATATACAAATATTAAAGCTTTTCTATCAATGCTTTTTTTCTCAATTTTCTTTCAAGTCAATAAAAGCTAATTAGTCATGCTCTCCAGCAGGTTCTGGCATATAGGTAAGCCTGATTGAAAACCAGCTCCTTGTTCTACGCTTTGCTTCAAACAGCGAGTCTGGACTCCCGGCTATTGTCAAACGGCCGCTTGCTGGAGGGTTGGACCTGAAATGCAGGAGTGAATGTTTTATTAATGTTCAATATTTATCTTTAAGATAACAGTTCTCACTTTCTTCTACTTGCTGGACAAATCTCCCTGCAAAACTTTCACCTCAGGTATTTACATTTGAGGAACAGAGAGCTTGCTGTCACTGTTTTCATCTTTAGTAAAAGTCATGAATTGCTGTTTAGTCATGCGTTGGTAACTTTTAGCTGCATTTATTTATTTTTTTGATGCGTTTTTAAAAATTCTCAATTTCTGTCAGATGAATCTTACAAACCTGAAAAATTATTTTAAAAAGTATTGCTCTACAATAGGGTTGTGACCGTTAGTTTGTCACCCATTTTTCTGGGATGCCAACTTTTCCTCTACAGTTTTTTTTTTTCCCTCATTTCATTGTCACCTACACCTGCCTTCAATACACTGGCCTTACTGTAAGGTTACTAAAGACAAAAAAAAAAGTATGCAATCATCTCTGAAGTTTTTCCAGAGCTTTATTTCTGGATCTGTACACAAGGTATTAAAGTACAACAGAAAATACAAAATAATGTTTAACAAAAGAAAAAAAAAACAGCAATGTTTATGTACAATTCTTATAAACAATAAAGATAGCTTCTTGAACATTTCTCATAGTGAAGTTTTTGATTGTCTATATTTCTGGATATACATTTTTAGGTTTTGTAGGGGTTTTTTTTTATTCACAAAGGTGTTTTTCGGTTTTAAAGGATGTGAATTTTCAGTTTCAAAACACGACTGCTATATTCTGTTTAACTTTTAAACTTCTAAACACAATACAAAATATAAAATAAATTTTAGTGCTTTCCTGCACACAAAAATCTCAAGCCAGAGAGATCAATAAAATATCACATTTTCGAGTTCACAGGGAGGTGAGAACCTACTCAAACTACTTAATGGCCTTTACATTCTGACAGTTTTTAGTTTTTGTACAAACCACAGGTGAAATAAATATCACTGCACTGCTAAAGCTAGAAGAGCTTGGAGGACCTACTGCATTATGCACATTGCATTAAAAGAGAAACGAGCTCTTCGCCTACTTAGAATCAGCAGCCATCCCTTAACCATCAAGACAAATATCGACGAGTAAAAAGATTTAGGAACGAAAGATGAGTGTCTTTTACACATGGCTGCAAAAACCGCAACATTGAGTAATACCAGCACGTCTTCAGGTAAAGCCGTTTTCTGTGGCACACTAGAGAGGCAGGCGCAGCTGGCATGCGTGGTTTCAGCTGCCGCCTGGAGTTTTTGGGTATTGTGACTATCCAAACAGAGACGTGAGATTTGAACAAGTCAAATGTTTAAATGCAGAAAAAAAAAAAGAAAAAAGATGGCTGTACATATCTACAAATTATTGCCTTTCTGACAGAGAACCAAATTTGAAACCTTTGTATCAACACAAACTCACAAGTGTAAGAGGTCAGTTAATAGGCGTTTTAAAGGCTATTTGCTAATTATTTACATGAAATGCAGATGTAAAGAACCTCTCTCTGATGCTGGGCTTTGGAACTGAATTTACATGATGGAACTGAACTTAGTGATGATTAGTGGGTGTGAATTTTATCTTTACACAAACATGGGAGAAATGCAAAGATGTACTGGACAAGACAGACATGATGTTCCCCTGAAACAAACTAAACACTCATAGCAAGATGCATAGATAAATTAAGTAAACACTACTACTGCATCCAATTCACTGACGCCGATCCGCTGAACTTTTTTTTTTTTGTTTTTGTCTTACAATTATGGAATTCAGTCAAGTAAAAACCGCTCCATTTCTGCTACGTTACTCCCATGAAATTGTCAATCGGGTATTAAAAGGCATCTCTCGTCAGTACAGGCTAAGCAGAGGTTACGTACGCAACTCAGAGGCTTTAAATAAACACAACACCACCAGCAGGTTTACCAAAGCTTGCTAGTAATGGAAAAAAAAATGGAGCTACTTGATTGAGGAACAAATTCTACCATATTTAACAATAACAAGGTCATATACAGGTAAACCTGCCAAAGAGCAGCATGAACAAACTTAAAAGTATTAAATTAAGTCTGACAAAGGTCAAAGTATACTCAATAAATACAGAACTTTACTGTGTCAGTGTTTACATGGCTATTAACCCAACCAAAATCTTTGCATTGCTATATTGCTGTTACAGTTTGCTCCACAGAAGATTTCAAAACAGGGAGAAAAGGAAAACAATGCGACTCCAATTACGTGAGGCTGCAAAACGTTTTCTTCACTAGCTGTTCAGAAGAACAGCTAGTGAACAACTGATTTGTTGACAAAACAACAAATCAGGGCCAGAAATTTAGGTTTGACATGAGGAGAAGAAAAAAAAAAAATTAGGATGCTGCAAAGGTTCTCACATGCCAAGTTAAGTCAAAATTAACTCAAAAAAGATGAGATGCACCAAGAGATTGCATCTTTATGGTTTCAAATTAAGACATGTTTTGGGCATCACACTCCTCAGGGGTCGATGCTGTAACTGAGCAAAAAAGACTGGAAGCTAATTATTTTAGTATCAACAAAGTGTTTGAAAATTAAACTTGTATAATCTATGTATAAATTAGGCTGCAAAAGAGCAAGAGAGAGCAAGACTTGAATCAGCTAAGTACTCAGTTTTTTTTCCTTTAAGTGCTGCGAGTAATAGAATATGCCAGATTTGCCTTTTTGAAAACTTAATTTACATTCTTTATCGAATACAAACAAGGGCTAAGTTTTGCCTCTTCAAGACAAATCAAAATTTCAGAAAAAAAAAAAAAGTATATTAATAGGTTAAAGTGCTACAAAAAAATTGTAACAAAGATTCTGATTGGTGCATCTCTATAAACAAACTCAAACTGAAGAACCTTTGTAGCAAGTCAAAACACTTTCTGGCCTCTGAGCAAATCTGCATGCTAGTGTTACTTCCACTCAGGTTTTTGGAGGTGGTGGGGGGGGGGTCAACAACACCATCTGCACCATTCTGATTACTGAAAAGTACCTGTAAACCAAACACAATTAAAAAAAATTATAATTAAATATAAGTACCACATCAAATAAAGACAGGCAACTATTAACACTAGAGGCAGAAAACAATCTGTTTTGGCAGCTTAAAAGAATGGCAGGACAACAGAGTGTAGCGCTGAAGATGCTTGTATATGTCAGGGAAGAAGATTCACAACTCTCCTACTGCAGCTTCTGGGCCCCACGGTACATGGACGTTACACATCTCATAAACACAAAACGAAAATAAAATAAATGGCTATATAAACTCTTGAGAGAAATCAAGATTTTAGTTCTATATGGTAGACATCACTGATGTCATATTACACAAAAATGAAAACAAAAAGTATATTCATATACATATGTATAGATATGTATATATTTATATAATAGAATTTAAACAAATCAGATTTTCCAGTGAGGTCAGTCTTATGTACAAGCAAGAAAAAAAAAGGTTTCAAAAGGGAAGAACAGAGGAAGAAGACGAGGAAGATCACTCTGACTGAAGTGCTGCAGTATGCTGTGTGTGGTGCCGTGCGTGCGCTCCCAGAAACCCGTTGGGCTCGCCGCTGCCAGCTAAGCTCCCAAAGTCTGTGACAGACACGGCCATTTTGGCGCCGGTGATTCGGTGGTGGTGCGACGTTGTCCGTCGGGCTTCAAAGTCCACACCAAGGTTAGCGACGGAAACGTCATTGATAAACGTGTCAGGCAGTGTCATCTTGAGTCTCTTAGAGGGCCGCTCGCAGTCCTTGTTGACGCACACTCCTCCGAGTTGGCCCAGGTCGGAGTAGAAGCCGGCGTCGAGCATGTTGAGGCAGTCGGGGTCAGCGCCGTTGGAAGGGAACCCGAGGGATTCGTCGTGGTTCAGGGATCCACGGTGGAGACTTTCCAGAGGAGGAAAGCTGTAGGAGTCTAAGCAACTCACCTCTCCAGGGGCGCATACTGTGGCTACAGTGTTGCTTAAAGCTGTGAGGAGACAGAACTGTGTTAGCATGGAAAATCTAAAGATGACAACTGTGATAAAAAAAAAATAAATAAATAAATAAAAATAGGACAAGTCAGAAAATCATCTGCTATGAAGAATTTCACATTATTCCCATACAAACCTGTGAGATCGCTTGCAGTGATGGAGTTGAGCAGACTGAGTTGCTGCTCTGTTGTTGCCTCCATCCTTCCCCCTCCACCAGTGACTGAACACACAGATGACGAGCTATCCACCGCCAAACCCTCTGCTTCATCCACCAGCCTGTCCATCAGGTCACTGCGCAATAAAATCACAACAAAGACAATTTCTTTAACATCAGGTATCGTTTTTTTCCCCAGTGTGTGTAACACGGAGCAAATAGGTCAAACCAATTAGTTCCGGTCACTTACGTTACACCAGGATAGCTGCTGTACTTCTTCTTCCCAAACCGATTCTGCTGCACAAACACGTCGAAGCGCTCAGACTTCTTCCACATGTAATAAAACGCTACGCATTCTGCTACTGTCCGTGTTGTTACCTGAGGGGACAAAAACATTAAAATTCAACAAATTCATTTTTTTTTTTTTTTACTTTAGCAAAAACATGAAATAAGTCTCACTTTGTGTTTCTGAATAAGGTGAAAGTTCTTGTCGTACATCTGGAGAGCATGTTCAAAGTTCCTGCATTCTTCCTCCGACCATGGAGGAGATTTTTCTAAAACAAAACACAAAAAAAAATTAAACAGTGATTCCTGGAACCATCTGAAAAGTAAAGGATGTCTTAACCAGAGAATCAGTCCTAATAACTGAGCTTACAGGCTTAAAGAATTAAGTTTATTAATTGATCTAACAAGATGTTAGATCAATCTAACATCTTAGATTATAATAGTAAATTACATAATTTACCATTATACCTCATCTGAAAAAACTTACATATGTATAAATAAAGGGCCTATTGACATATGGAATAGTGTGATCATTTTCTTGTTTGCTTACCTTTAGAGGATTTCATATGGTTGCAGTATCTTTCTAGTGCTTCACGGATGTTGTAGTTGCATTTCACAAGCTCATACAAAGCCTAAGTTGGAAAAAACGAAGTATTGGGCAAAACACATCAGATAAAAACTACCCATAGAAATCTTGATTTTTTTTTCTCCAATGTGTTACATGAAAGGATTGTCAAGGAGATGTGACCTACCTGCTCGTCATCTCGAACATGCATCCCCGGTTTGTCGTATCCTGTGCTTTCATCCGTTGTCCTTGACAATACTTCAGAGAGATAACTCCTAACCTTGTTTTCTGACAGAGCGTCTGGGCTCCACAGTAACTCATCATCATCTTCATACACTGTTTAAAAGAGGAGATGATTTAGAGTTAGAGCTGCTGCTTAATTCCTCTTGCTGTTGTTAGGAATTGGCTCGACAGCATATACAGATGCAAAAAGCAGCGCTCACCTTTCTCCTCGTCTTCGTAGTGACAGAGGCCAGATGGCACCTCTGCTTGGTACTCTGCCCCCACCATGATTTCCTTGAACAAAAGGAGAATACACACCATGTTGAAAGTAAATACAAAAGGTCTGGCTTCATGTGAAGTTTATTATTACGTAATATATAATACAATGTATCACTCACTTTTCCAGAGTCGTCGGGGCTTGGCCCAAGATCGTCACACTCTGATTCTTTATCCCCATCAGAGATGGCATTGGCTAAAAAAAAAGACAAAACAAAACAAACAAAAAAAAAAAAAATCACATTAATAAACACACTCCTTTACTGTCTGGCGTGAGGTCAAAACCTTCAAATAATTTTGGGAATCTACAAGACGATTTTATTTGTCTCAAATTTTGCAGGAAGCATAAATAGTGTCAGGATTTTGTGTAAATTGGCAAACATTTTACATGTCACCTAAAGGATTTGACTATTTTGCCATGACTTTGACATATTGTTGATCTCCTGTTCATAGTTTTCTTTTTCAGGGTAAACAATTTGATCATCACCATATTAAATATTGAAGGACACATCATCAGCCATGCCAAAATGTGATACAAAATGTTATAATAAAATAAATGGATGCAAATTATGTTTGTGCAAAGTCACTCAGTCACAATCCTAATTGAAATATGTCATTTTTCACTCAGTATGCTATACATAAAACTTTAACACAAATGTTAAACACTTACATCGAAGTGTTCGTGGAAAGAAGTCTGTGGTCTCATGAGAAGTAACTGATGGGGTCAGATCATCAGCTGAAGATTGGGTCTCCTCCTCATAATCACCAGATAACAGATCTTTTGCTATTTCCTCCTGATGAGACCAGAATAAACAATTAGATAGTCCCCAACTAGTTAGTTTGTCCTAGATATAAACTTTTAATATGTTTAATGTGTGTCTGTATTTGCAGGTCTTTACCTTATCCAACGTCATGTCAGGCAGCTCATCAGTCAGGTCCCCAGAGGAACTGTCTATACTGGAGCCTGCTGACGCCTCATAGCGATAAATTGCCAAAAGTTCTTCCAAAGGCATGTTCCCTTCCTGATGAAAAAGAACAAAACAAAACAAAACAATAAACAATGTAAATTTTTCTGTGATCTGATGGCTACATTAGATGGAAAATCTTTCTACCAATTTCAATAATAAACTTAAATTGGCTAAATTTAATAAGTTTAAATTGGAACATACTGAATGTTTTAATGAATTGACTTCTTTTTATTTGTTGTGAATTGGTCTTTTCTAAATTGTATTGAATAAGTACGTAATTTGAAGGACTAGTTTACCCTTTCCAAATCTGCAAGTTCAGATCTGAAGTTCCTCCCGCCGTCTAAAGACTCCTCCTCTTCCAGGGTCCTCTCGTCGTCGTATTCATGAACTAACATTTCTGCAGTTGGGTCAAAGTCATGGTCCTCCGAGGATAAAGAGCCAACTGAACAAACAAAACAGAAATATCTTAGAAATTGTTTTAGGAAGATCACACAAACACAAGAGAGCACAAAACTAGATTGTTGAGATTTCAATGCTATTAAAATAGTCAGTATCATTCTGATATTTAAGTAATACAAAAGCATTTCTTTAAAAATGGCTTAGGCAAATTAAACACAAAAACAATAATTCATGGTGAATTAATTACCTGGACTTGAACTTCCTAGAGAAGCCTGAAAGTAAAAAGAATAAAAAATGAATAATAATAATAATAATAATAATAATAATAATAATCTACATAGTTTTGTCATTAAGAGAAAAAAAAACTCTCTACCACAAAAAACATTCATGGACGAATATGGGAAATTTGTGATGCATATGAATCTATAAGCTAATAAACATTTTGTTCATCAATCATTAATACATCTTTACATCACACAGCATTAACAGATGCAACCAAAAGAATGCAAACATGTTAAATATGGTCACAAATGCTAAGAACTGTCAAATTTGTGATTGTGTTGCGTCAATAGTTACACAGAATTTTTTGGGTTTAACAAAATAAGTGTTTGATTCACCTGAAAACAAGCTGATGTTTTTTAAAGGTTTGACTGTTGGTTGTCATTCTCAAATACTGATATACCAAAAATCTAATGATTTAATGGGTTATAACATGCTTAATTAGGCCTCTCCCACACACACACACACACAGCCACACACCAGGCTGTATTAAAATACTGATATAATTTCCAGCTAAAATTTAGGTTTCAACTATAATGTTTTATTTTAAAAAGAATATAAGATGAATGCATTTTCATTTCAAGGCAGCATAATGTCACCGTTTTTAAAGGCAAACACATATTTTAAATCAAACCGCTAATATATATGACACTTCTCATAGCATAGCAATATTTAAAACATTTTTGAAACTAAGAATTTTTTTACATTTTTTTTTCCAAAAAATTGTTTTATTGAAAATTTAGAGGCACAAATGACACCAGAAATTCAGCTGTTAAAACACTGCACTTGTCTTAAGCATTAAATTACAAACACAATCTTAGCATAAGATGATTTGATGCCCTTTCAGATGAAACTGGTTGCGTTAACATTTCCCTCTTCAGAATTTTGCTAACATACCTGTATGCAACAGCTGCAGTAATAAAAATGAAGCAAACTCGTGAAATGATAAGCTCCAAAAATTTGTAAATTGGTCAAAATAGTATCACTGAAAAAAACCCCACAAATGACCTAAAACCTAAAATAATCATTATGATGGCCAAAATGTAGGTATACATTTATTTTAAATGTCTCTGCTCCAAACAGCATCATGCATTCATCCAGAATACATGTTAACAATCCACAATGGGGGATACATAGTCAGAAATACCGTTATGGTTACCTGCTATAGGTAGCTAATTTGACATGAGCCGCAAGTCATATTGCAATTTCAGATTTGAAGCAAGGAATTGGGATTCTTCACTACATCCAAATAAATCAGGCCCCTGTATAAAAGACAACAGCAAGATTTGAACTGAATCTGCTCCCGAAACAGTTTGCTAGCCGCCAAGCTAACCCTAAAAGCTTAATGTTAACGCTCTGCATCGAGAAATGTAAACACTAATTTGGTTTGCATCGCGCCGTCATCGATGGGGAAAGATGTTCTTTTTCCGTAAAGGTATTGTAAAGTTAGCTCAAGCCGTTCAAATAAAACTTAAATTATCACAAACTCGAAATACTCAGTTATTTCCTTTAAGCAGCAGACTGGCGTTAAATTTACGTATCAATTTACACAGCCGCTACTGCGAAGCAGCTGAGAGCGAAGGCGCAGAGGCCTCCTAGTGAAGGATCACTTCAGACATTCAAGCATATTTTATAGGAATAAAAATGACATTTATGGCATAAAACACGCTATACATACAGCAAAAACGTTTTTCTCCTCAATCGATAACATAAAGATTAAAACTAAAATACGTGAATACAAAAAATATCGATTAAAGACCGGGAGCTTCT
The DNA here is from genome assembly GCA_903067095.1 of Girardinus metallicus. Lineage (NCBI taxonomy): Eukaryota > Metazoa > Chordata > Actinopteri > Cyprinodontiformes > Poeciliidae > Girardinus > Girardinus metallicus. The sequence goes on from CAEGAE010002167.1 coordinate 12,365, forward strand.
CCCCTGTTTTCCCTCTTACCTCCGCCATATTGGTACCTTTAGCTAATGAGCTCGTCCTAGCGCAATACCCGGATGAGAGCTCTGAGCCAATCAGAGGTCCAGGTGACGGCTGTAGTCGTGACGCCGGTCAAACCAAACACTGATCAGAGTAACGGCAAAGATCAATAAATGTTAAATTGACAGATGAACATTTCAAGAAAACGTGAGAAAACACAATTCAGATACATTTTCTATACAGAACATAATAGATGTCATGTCATCGACCCTAATAACGAACCAGCAGTTCCAGCAGTTTGCTAGAACATTCCTGGTACGGTCTCAGAACATACTAGCTTATTTCCTGCTCTTCCTATTACACATTGTAGCTATCTCATTTCCAAAGGTCTGTTATGGACACGATCATTTTTTCGTTCCGTTGTCCTTGCAGCATAAGAAATATTTTGGGACCCTGCTAAGAAAATGACCATAGGCAAAGTATTGAACCTTTTCAGTCTATAATGTAAAGGCATTCTTAATACTTTAACATGTAGGCAATAGTCGTGCAATATTATTCTTCCCTAATGCATTAAATTTACCAAAGTTTTTCTTCTCAAGTGGTTTCAATCACATTTAAGGATGGCAAAAAATGTGACATTTTCATAATAAACTTTCTTAAAGAGTTTTTCACACACCTAAGCCGATCAATGAAACAACAAATTGACTAGCGTTCTATTAATTGTGCACTGGGCAAACACTTCCTTTTGCACCTAATTTTTATATAAAATTTGTATATTTTACAAACATATAAACATGGTAAATGTTTTATAAATTCGTAATCAGATATTTTAGTTCAGATTTCAATCCTAAATTTTTCACCGGTAGTTAGCTATTTCAAAATTAAACAAATCTTCATAATAGATGTAGAAATATCAAAAGTAGAGTCACCTTAAAATGTTAATTGACTCTACAACATTGCCTTCAAAGGGATTAAAACAATCTGTTTCTTGTACAGTGGCCAGCAGGAGGCAAAATAAGCGCAGGGAATAATTCTTTTGAAACCGGTAACATTTTGCTGATTCAAGTAAGATGAGAATCAGGATGGGACCTGCATAGATTCTGCTCAAAAGATGAGCAAAGAAACAAACAAACAAAAAAAAAAAGATCAGATTTTTTTGTGACCCATTTTTTTGTTTTTGTTTTTGTTTTTGAAATTTTGTCTTGCTCAAGAAAGTTATAATTCATGTATAAAAGTCATGTATAAAACTGCTGTGCAATTTTACAATTACAAAAACAAATGTTAATTTTAGTCTGTAAGCCATAGGAAATTGTTATTATTTCCTAAATTACCAGTGCTTTGGCTTTGCTACATTAAACACAGTTTCCCATTATTTTATCCAATGAAATGTACTATTTATTTAGTCAGTATTATTATTTTTTTGTTTAGCTGTCACAGGAAGTTAATATCTCTAAATCGTGAAAGTGGAATCCCCAGTGAAGGACAAACAGTGTGGGCTGCAATGGAGGACTTATGAGTCACGGTTTCAGACTATCCAGAGGAACCTCCCGCCACAGGTTAGTTATACTTGAACCATATATGAGTGGGTTTTAACAGGTAAAGATTATGTACTACGTTTCATACCACTTCCCATACATTCCAGAGAAACAACTAGGGCACCCTATGGAAGCTTCTCTTTTTTCTAAGGTACACCAGGAAGTATTTTGTACATGTAAGTACTTTAAGCATGGCAGTACAGGGGTTAATATCAATTGTAATACTTGTGAACACTTTAAGTTATATAAGCAAACAATAAGAATTGAAAAAGAAAACAAGTTATAACTGTGACAGACTGTCGACCTGTCCAGGGTGTACCCCACCTCTCGCCCAAAACATTCACTGGAGATAGGCACCAGCACCCCTCCTAACCCCACTAGGGACAAGGGTGTACAGAAAATGGATGGGTGGATGGATGGAACAAGTTATAAGTTTCGTTAAAATATAATACAGAAATAAAATTTTTGATGGGGACTAAATTAAGACAATCCCAAATTCTTCCCACTTAAAATGGCTAAGATACATATGACATCAGCTAATAAGACTGTATGCTTACATTTTAGGACATGCGTGCAACGAGAAATCAAGAGAAAATGCCTTGTAAGATAAGACCTGTCTTGGTAGGACAAAATAAAGATTGCCAGATAGAACATTAACAAATACCAGCTGTTCTACAATAATGTTTTTTTTTTTGAAAGATGAGTTTAAACTTAAATATTTGTACACAGAAGAACAGAGTATGTGTTTGGAATGAGCCAAATATATTAAGAAAAGAACCTCCCAAAATCTAAATAGTTTGGGATGCTTTGCTGCTTGCTGCATGACCTGGTCAGGTACCTGGACTGTTGGGTGTAAAAGCAACATTAGATTCACAAAATTTCTCAAGCATCTTACATTTGAAAATGAAAAGTGGGAGAAACTTTCCTCTGAATCATGTCAGAAACTGTTAAACGAGTACAAGAATCATTTCACTCTAATTATGTCAATCAGAGAGATTACCATAATATCAGTGCGTCCTAACTGTTCTCTTGACATTGCATGCGCAACTAGTAGCGGCACAAATATTCTGTCCAGAAAATGGTGGCAGCTGATGTTCAGCATCTCAGCTGTGAGCAAGTAGTTGTTTATGTCTCTTGGTTGTGTTGAACAAACATTGCCCTAAAGCAATGAAGATTTTTAAACATGCAATTTAATACATTTGTAAAACAAAGCAAAATAAAATAAAAATAGAATTAAACTGAAGTAGATTAAAAAGAGAATACACGATATTTAAATTACAATGCTAATTTTAAGTGAATGTTGTGAAGAGCTTTATTCAAAACACAGCAATCAAGTGTTTATGATTAATATGTATCATTGTTCATAATAAAAATGAAAGAAAGAAAGGAAGGAAGAAAGAAAGAAAGAAAGGGGGAAATAACAAATAAAGAATAATCTATCGTGGCAGTTGGCTAGTTTACATCAAACATAATTTTTGTTGGATTTCTTAGTTAGTGCATCCCTTGTGATAAGCACAGTAAAATAAAAGCAACAATTCTACCTGTTTTGCTTCATTCCTCCCTCTCTGGCAAATCTATGATTATTCATTTAAAAGCACTTTAAATGTCTACTTTCACAGAACAATGTTGTCAGGAAGATATGTGGGCCCTTACTTAATGAGTGAAATTGCCAGGTCAACAAGTTATCCTCTGACGTAGGTTGTGGAGAGGCGGGTTAGAAAGGGTCACCGATCCATTGTTATACTGCAAACCGGAAGCGCATGATTAACACGGGCCCACACCTACACTGAAGCTGCAGCGGTCCGGCAACTACCCACTCAGCTGATGTACCTCATAATTCATTGCAACACTAATAACTTGATAATTATCTATTATGCTCCAGGATAAATGGAGACATTCACTGCATGTTGATTAAGCTAAATATCACGCATCGTTTAGGAATGGCACACTGACTAAAATGTAAGAACTGCTAGACTATGACAATTAAAGTGGTCATCAACTCAGCTTGTCTATATGTGTAATATAATATAATATAATATAATATAATATAATATAATATAATATAATATAATATAATATAATATAATATAATA
>CAEGAE010002174.1:0-21776 GCA_903067095.1 Girardinus metallicus
TGGTCACCATCCTCCTCTGACCTCAACCCTATTTGGAGTTTCCTCAAGCAGAAGATCTGAGGGTGGGATGCAGTTCAGATTGAAACAGCAGCTCTGGGAAGATATTCTGACATCCTGCAAAGACATTCAAGCAGAAACTTTCCACAAACTCACAAGTTCAATGGATGCAAGAATTGTGCAGGTGATATTAAAGAAGGGATCCTATGTTAACATGTAACTCGTCTGTTAAGATGTTTTACATTGAAATAGCTTTTGATTTTAGTAAATGTGATCACTTAATGCTGCACATTCAAAGAATGACCATTTGCGGTTCTTTATTATCCATAACATGTTTAGAAAATCTGCTGTGCATAATAAATTGGAACAGTTCATTTTGAGGTTTTTATTTTGAAATCAAATACTGTTCTCATTGGGAGGTTTGTTCAGTAAAACTTGATTTATACTGTAATAGTTCATGACCTGAAAATTATACTGACCATCATTTGTATTGACCATTTAGGAAAATCTGAGAAAATATCACTTGCATAATAATTTGGAACACAGTGTAGATGCTGCAGCTAAATTTAAATTTCACTTTTATTTAGTATTCAGCTAGTCCCTTCGCAGAATGTGCTGTCTCTGCAGTGAAAACAGGAAGTACTTATTAAATTAAACTCAAATTCATTTAGAATCCTTGAAGTATTTGCAATTGTTCGACAGACATTGAAACACCATTACATGACTGAAACCATTTATTCCTAAAAAAAATTATCCAAAGATGGTTTGCTTCTTTACTCATTCACTGGATTCATAAGAAATATTTGCTCAGAGATTATTTTTTTGTGGAAGGTAGTTGAATCTGAGTACATCATTGAGTTTCCAAAATGATCACTGTAACACTTAGAACAGGTGTATTATTAGTTTTGGTGAAATAGAGATTCTTCATCATATTTGGGCTTCCATCCAAGTTCTGTGGAGCCCCAGTTTGACTAATCATTAGCTAAACTAATGATTCAGGTCTTAAATTAAACTCTAATGGCATAATAAAAGTAATTGTCAGCAGTATGAGTCATTTGTTCCTCACACTTGTGGGGAGAAAAAGCAACTGCAAAATCCAATTTTCTGTACATTTTTCATGCATGAGTTGTTGTAGTTTAATTCCTGCGTTTTTGTCAAAATATCAGTAGGTCAGTATGAATCAATGAACTGAAGCGGCGTGCCAGCTCAGTGGCATCCCATCTGTGTCACACTGTGGGTGACTTCTTTCTCAAGGTGGGTCTCTATGACAGCTCCCAGATTGGCTGTGCCAGCCGCCAAATGGTGCTGCCATGCGTCATGCGGGATGGCGGTCTGTCACTTACCCCTGAGGCACTTTTTTTTTCTAGCCGTGAAAATGGAGGTTAGTGTTTGAGCGAACCTCCGGCGTTCCAAATGAACATCAGGTCGGTATGGAACAAACATGTTTGTCTTCTGATTATTTGTAATTCTCAAGATTGAACTTAATGATTGCCATCAAAATCAGATTTGAGGAATGCATAAAGTTTGCTATGGTTGACTCATGTTCACAGGTTGTCCTGTATGATTGTTTGATGTGTTTCAAATAAAGGCCATGGAAATTTATCACAAAGGTTTTAAATTGTCAAACTAATTTAATGTCAAAGATAACCAAATAAATACAAAAAATCTGTTTTCAAATGAACATTTCATTCACTAAAGGAAAAAAAGCTTTTCAAAACATCGCTCTATATGCAAACATAACAGACGCTTGTTAAAACGTAAAATAATTGGGATTAATCAGATTAGTAGAGCTCAAGCAGCAACACATCATGCACCTTTGAAAGAGTTTTTCATATCTGTTTATCAAGGGTTACAAATCCATACAAGTGTTAAAGGCTTGAGGACTCCAGAGAACCACATCATCACCTCCAAATGGAGAAAACATCAAATTTTTGAGATCCTTCCAAGGAATGGCTGGCCTACTAAAACTCCATCAACAACTCATCCAGGACATCACAAACAAACTCAGAACAACTAGATCTCTGCAGGCCTCACTTCCCTCAGCGAAGGTCAGGGTTCAATGATAAAGGCTTTTGGGAAAATGTTTTGCAGACTGAAAAAACAACAGTAAAACTCTCATTTTAGAAATAAAAACATCATATAACAAAATGATGGTGGTGTGATAGTCTGGTGTTGCTTTGCTGTTTCAGGACCAGGATGACTTCTTGTATATGCTAGAACCATCAATTCTGCTCTCTAGCAGGAAATTGTGAAGGACAATGTCCAACCTATCAGTTTGTGCCATTAAACTTAAAAACTCTTTGGCTGCGCAACAAGACAGTGATCCATAATACGCCATCAAGTTCACCTCTGAATGGCTCAGAAAACACACAAAAGTTTGGAGTTCCCTGGTCAGGGTCTGGACTTGAAGCCAAATGAGATTCTGTGGACTGATCTTAAACAAGTCATTCATCCTCAAACCCTTCAATATCCATCCATCCATCCATCCATCCATCCATCCATCCATCCATCCATCCATCCATTTTCAATGGGCAGGGTGTGCCCATTGACAGCTATCTCCAGCTGTCAATGGGTGAGAGATGGTTGCCAGTACATCTCAGGGCAACACAGACACACCCTTCAATATGGCTAAATTAAAACAATTTTGTAGCAAGGCACTGTGAAAAACTCATTGTTACTTGATAGCAATTGTCGCTAGGGTTGGGACAATAACCTTTCACATTGGGACAGGCAATGAATGAAACCATCACTTGAGAACTATTTACTCAAGTTGTCTTGTTCTCATATTTAAAGTTGTTTAATGATGTGAAAATTAGCTTGGCAGTGTGGAGAATATACCCAGGAGTCAGGAACAAGTGATACAGACCCAATGCTAGATGGCAAAACATATGAATACTTTGCTTTTTTTATTAAATAGTAGTACTATTTTTTTATTTTTTTTTACAAAAAATTATTGAAATTCATCCATTTAAAGGTTTTAATAACAGTCGGCCCACATTCAGGCGTGAACCCTTAACTATCGGTTTGACAGAAGGCGTACTGAATAGTGTTGCCAAACTCAACTGATTGACACTTGTTGCACAGCTGTGGTCAAACAGAAGAACGCTGGTCCACCTCAATACGTTGCACATGCTCCTTGGAACATCCATAAGCAAACTGCAGCGTCCACACTCCCAGAAACATAAACAAACAGCGGGTATATCGAGTCCGAGAATACGCGGCGCAGAAAGGAAGACGGCCGCATGCGAGGTAACCTGAGACATTACTGGTCGTGAAGACCAAAGGAGAGGAATCTTCAGGCTTCGGGCCTAATGTGGACCTACAGGCCAAACCACAACAGGCATCCCTGCATCCCCCCTCAATCCCAAATAATTACCAGCCCTCCAAAAACCAGAGAAAATAACTTAATTGGTATGCTGTTTGAGAGTTTTCTCCCAGTGGCACGGAGCTGCTATAAATTACACATACTGAATTTCTTCTTTTTCATACCAGGCAAGCTCTTAATAAAACTGCTCTTTTCACAAATTTCTGCCTTTTTTTCCCTCCCACTAAAGTTGCTGTGAAAGCCTCATAACTATGACATGTTAAGTATAGGTTGTTTTTTATTGTAATAAAAGTGCTGAAGCAACAAGAGGACACAAAAAAAAACTAGTAGAGCCAAAGCAGAGTGGGGAAACCTTAGGCCTGTCAAATTAGATGTAACACAAGGACTCGTTCGTTGACGAGGGGAAGGAGGTCGTGAACCGGAGCTTTGGCAAAACTTGTGCTCACTATATGTAACCCTTCCACCGCTGCCTTCCTAAAACACTAAGAAGTCAAAGAAACCCAGATAAATATGCTTGGGTCTTTCTTCAGCCTGTCAGCAGCCATCCGTCTCTCTTATAGCTCCTTAATAGCATCTGACCGCAGCACCCAGAGGAGGAGCAGCAGCGGTGCAACCGCAGGATCACAGTGAGTGGGCTGGAAAACTCCTTTTTTTTTTCCCCTCCTCTTTTTTTTTTTTTAAACTAACGGGGAAAATTATTCTTAGGAAGAATTCAGCTTTCAGTCTTAAGATGGTCTGAAATCGTCATTGTTGAACCCTCTGACCTCTAACGAGGCATTACTGTGACTACAGCACCTTGCAGTAGAAATCATCTCTCAGCACCTTTTACTTACAACAAGAAGTAATACATCACTTCGAAATGAAGGAAAAGTGAAATATGGTTTTTGATATGCTTTACGAATAAAAATCCGAAGCCCTTTAACTCTGGCACACTTAAATAAAATCCAAATACTCAGGTGACTGTCTTAAGTCACCGGAATAGTAAATGTAGTTTAGTATAAATGCAAGAATATTAGTGAACAACCATCATCATGAAGACCAAGAATCACAGCAGACAGGTCAAGGACAAGGTTAATATAGAAGTTTAAGTCAGGGTTAGGGTTATTTTCCGTGCCGTCGATGATCACCCTTCATGGCTAGTTTCTTTGCCACCATTTGAATTCTTCTGTTTCAGAGCACAACCTTTCCTAATGTCTTTTGTTAGTCTCTAGAGTTTCTCAAAGACTTCTCATTACAATTCTGAAACAATATCCCAAGCTTTGGACATTTACCAACATGACTTTCCATCGAAACTGACAGACCGGGCAAGAAGCAGCAGCCAATGGTAACTCTGGAGGAGACGCAGACATCCACAGTTCAGGTCCGAGTCAGCCACTACTGCATGTTTGGTGGGGAAAAAAGCGCTGCTTGCCACAAGTCACAAAGCCAGGCCATTGCCTTTCTATATGCAATTCTATTTGATTCTGATCTCCCTTCAGTGCTCCATCAGGGATTGAGCTGGACTTCTCCGGTTGAATTTCTCCTGGGCCAATCAGAGAACAGAAGGAGTTGTAAACGATGTTGTTGATTGTCAGTGATGTTTTAGAATTGTATTCTGCCTATATCGGGTTGTAGTTTGGCAATGGCAGCGGAGGAAGTGAACGAAGCCGTTCAAATTAGATGTAACACAAGGACTCGCTCGTTGACGAGGGGAAGGAGGTGTGGAAGTGTGGCCAATATTTGGCCACGCTTCCAAATATTGAGGAATTAAAGTTGTAGAAAGAGGAATGTTTAAGACATTTTATTACTGGCAGAGATGTTGTGCCCTAAGTCCCCACAAGGATAACAGGACACACAATTTCCTTCATCAAGCAGGTGCTTGCATCACAGCCAAATGTTGGTGACAAATCCAATCATTTCAAACTTGTACACAAACCATGCTTATAGCAAGTAATTGTTTCTCAGTTGCCAAGGGTTCAGACCCTCTGTATGATGCAAAATGTAGAATAAATGGCTGGTTTGTACCAGGCTACAGGTCACGCAGTTGACACCAGCAGCTGAGTCAATTGCACAGTTGCTGTGTCAACTGTCACCAATTGACCAGTATTGGTTAGAAAGCCAATACTGCACATCACCCTCGGCACACCACCCCATGGTGATGCACAGTGGTTTAAGCATCATTCTGCAGGACTGCTGGTCTTTAGTTAGGACGGGGAAGTTCCTCAGAGTTGAAGATGCGCTGGACGGAACTAATTGCAGTACAATCTTGGAAGAAAACCTACAAAGGGCTCCAGAAGTTTTGAGCTGTTCACTTTCTAGCAGGACAGCCATGTATTGTTTTCTTTCCATTTCTCAATTATTCACCATTTTGAATTGTCCTATCAGGCGCATACATCAGTAAACATCAGTAGACATCAGTAGGTTGCATGTTCCAACCTATAGTTTGTATAGGTTGGAAGTTCAAGGGGTGTGAATGTTGTTGCATCGTTTTTATACCATCTGTTAAGAGGAGTAACCATGCGTTAGCGAGGTTCTTTATGCGTTGCATTCCAAATCCTGAGCATCTGCTTCATGACAGTGAGGTCACCTGGCTGTGACCTTGTTGCTGCAGATCAGTTAAATCTTTCATAGCGACATGAGTCATACATGGACAACGCTATTACACCTGCTCATGCAAAGGGATTAATTACATAAAAGCACGACTTTTAACTAGCAATATTTATGTATTTATGACACTCTATGCATAGGTTTATATATTAGACGTGTGTGCAATGGCACTGTCAACATACTTGTCTGTTTAATTTAAACCAGATGCAAAGCAAAGAGATGTATGTGTGGGGATGGTGTCATTTTCACACCAGGAGTCAATATCTGCCCTCCTGTTAGACCACATACACACACACTCGCGCATGTCCCCGCATATGCGCACGCCCCCACACACACACACACACACCCAGACTGAAGTGGAACAGATACCATGAATGGAAAAAACAGTTTGTTCATTTGGAGCCTCCTGATGGTTTAAAGCTCGGCAGACACCGAAAAGGGTTTTTTCTTAGTGAGGATGTTCTATGCAGCTTCACTTTGTCCTCAAAGACTTCAAATAAGTAGCACCCTGATCTGGTTTACTTGTATAAACTTGACATATCAAATAGAGCATATTTTCCTGTCCCTTGTCTGACTTTAATGAACACAAAAGTTACAACAATGCCTTTTTTTGTATAGGTTTACACCAGTTTATAGCAATTTTGATGCAGAGAAAGATTAGTGGTGTGACGCAAACATTGGAAGCTAATGTTGATTAGCCAAAAATGACCATGGGAGTTGTAAAGGAGGTTAAGGCTGTACGGTATTGCTAGAAAATCCAACATTCCCAAGTCAAACATTAGAAATTTTTATATTTGATTTAAACTGCTGTTAATATTCTAAATGACAGCATTCTGCTTTTCATGACAGAGGTAGCAGGCTGGTTTTATCTTCCAATAAACCTTACATCTAAAATACATGCAGCCTAATAGCAGTTTCTCTGAAAAGTAGAGAGAAAGTCTTCAGAAAATTATGAATCAAAATATTCCTTCTCAAGTCACCCATGCTGTTCTCGTTTGATTCACTATTTATGCTGTAAAAGAGAGAGAGAAAAAAACATGTCTTGGGTCTAAGCTTTTTCCTCTAAAGGAGGACAGCTCGCCTGGCTGCTGCTTATTCTAGCTTCAGTCTGAGTAGATATTGGGTGACTAAAACACTCTCAGCTCTGCAGTAAAGGACCCCAATATTACCCACAAATGCAAAACTACTCTTTGCTCCCATTTCCAAAATTTGATTCCAAATGTCAAGATGTTCTTAATCGGAACATTTTGTTGTTGCAGTCTGCATACATTCATCAGTTGCCAAACTTTACATATTAAAACTTATTCTAATGACCAAGGAACACAGCAAACAGGTCAGGGGTGAAGCTTTGAAGAAGCTTAAGGCAGGATTTGGTTGTAAAGTAAAATTGTTGTTTTACAAGCAACTGTAGACCTACCAAGACATGGCCATCCAGCAAAGCAGAGTGAAGCAAGGAGACTATTAAACAAAACAACAAATCCTTTTTTTTTTCTTTCAAACAAGACATACTATGTTGGAATGACCCAGTCAAAGTTCAGGCCTACATTCAATTGAGTCTGTGGCATAACACTCTCCATCCAACTAGAGCTATTTTTTTGAACAAAATGTCAAAAAAATAAATAAATAAATCTGACTGGATATGTAAAGCTGGTAGAGATATACTTCAAAGACAATGGTTGGTCATAGTAAGTATTGTCAGGGGAACTGGTACATTTGCACGATACAGATACACATTGATGTATGCTGGTCTATAATACAAAATCCCCAAAAGAAATTGACACTAATATGGCAAAATTTAAATAAGCATCAAGGGACAGGAAAACCTTTGGGAGGTTCTGTGTGTAGTTGTTGAGCTTAACAGATGGGCTCTGTACATTAAGGCCCATCTGTTAAGTTTTATTTATTTAATAGTGTTGTGAGCATTGACCTCGATAGACACTGATTTGTACCTGGCAGACTAAAAATGTATCCCGATTGCTCCTATGAAACACAAAAAGCATCTTTATAGGACCCTGCTGGCCCTTTTACACCAGTTGTGGGTAAATCTTTTCTCCTTAGTCAGTCTACAACTAATACGGTGCTCTGCATTCATAGAACCTCTACTGTACATCCATTCTCTGCAGAGTTTCCTGGCCATCCACAGTTCAACCTCATTGTTTCTGCACCACTGGAGCCCATTTAGAGACCAAGTGATAAAATGCTCCATGTCTCGGTAAATAAAGACAAAGGAGGATTTATCCAGGTCACCGTTTCCCTCACTTTGTCAAAGGGGGAGTGCTGAACAGGCAGATGACCTTTTCTATCGCTAGCCCTGTCTTCACCATCAGCCTTGCTTTCTTTATGTTCTTTTCTTTTTATGGCCCTTTTTTTCCGCATTCCTCCACCAACTCTTCCCTAATAATCCCCCCGCCCCTCTACCTTTCCTTTTAGATCTCCTTCATCCAACAACAACGTTCAGAAATGTTAGCGAATTCATGCCTCCCTTGATGAAAAGTCTCAGAAATCACCAGTGAGCCGTTCACCACAGCTGGATAATTCTTCCACTTTCCACTCAGCTGGTTAACCAGCAGACTGGCCTACTACAGTTGTCACAGTGGATGAAAGCAGCTGCTAAAGTCCTGTAATCTAAATGTAAAATGATGTTAATCTTTAGTTCTACAGGGAGAAGGCTGTTCTCCGCCCAATCTCTGTCTCGCAGCACTGACGGCTGCTCATTTGGAGCCCAGCAGTCTTCTATCAAGGTTACAGCTATCTTACAGGAGCCTCTACTCCCCTCACAATTACAGACAGAACACTGCCATCTGTTGTCGGGTGTGTTGATTGCATGTCAGGGGTGTTTGCACGGAAAGCCCAGCTGACGTTGAGGCTTTGAGAGAATAATGAACTGTGTCGAAGGGGTTTGCTTCCACAATAACTGCAATGTCGAGTTAATTATTGTGATAAAAAAAACAAACATCAGTATTTAAATGTATGCAACAAGATTGAGTTTTTTTCTAAATTTTCCTAAATCTTCTCCAAAACTAGAAATTTGAAAGTTTACTCTTTAAATTGTAAAGTTTTAAGTGCTGAGACCAGGGCTGAAACAACTAATTGGACTGATCAATTATTGGAATAATCTCCAACTAATTTGGCAATCGATTGCTAACTGGAGTATACAGACTCAAAAAAAAAAAGTCATTTGTTGAAAAAGAAAAATAATATTTTCAGAGCAGTACAAACTATACAAAAATATATACATTTTGTATTTAGGATAAAAACGGCTTTTAAAACAGAATCTAAATAAGATTTTTACATTTTATGTCAGTGCTGCGTCTCTCGCACAATAAGTGATAGATTATGTTACACCTTGTTTTACAGCATTGGTATTGATGAATTATTAAAAATTGTAACTTTAATTTGTTATATTACTTGTGTACTGTAATATCACAACAATATATCAAAGATAAAAACCCCTTCAAAAGTGGAGTGAAAGACTAAAGTACAGCCAAGGACTAGAGACATACGAAGGAAATCTGTTAAGTTCAGTTCACTTTAAAAATGGAACAATGCTTATTAGTAAATATTAGCATTTAAATACATGAGATTATAGCTAAGTGACTAATTTCCATTTCTGGTCCCAATGGCACATTGATGTTACAAAAAAAGAAACGCATAAGAAAACTACAAGCAAATATAATACTACTAAGTAAAAGGTGTAAAAGACCACAAAAGCAAATGTTGTATTGTAGTCCTTTCCAGACAGCGGGTAGATTCATGAGAATCCAGGGGTCGGTTTTTAGTCCCTTTCCCCAGCTCACTTTTTTTTTAACCCTTAAAGTTTGCTGGTGTGAGATCTGATGTTTCTTGTTGAACTCTAGAGATAAACGATGGTGAACTTGGTCCTTTCTAAAAAAACTTCTAACACTAACAGTAGGTTGTTGGACAAAGTACTGGATTCATTACCGTGCTTTGCTCTTTCTTGAAAACCTCAGAACATTTCTGTGAATAGGTTTGAGTGAAATCCTTTCCATTCATGGGTAGCGGACATTAAAGGGCTCCAACATCAGACAAATGTTCTGATTCTGGACTGATAATGGGTTGCGAGCAGCTTCCTCCGTTTCAAAGTCGCTCGTGGTTTGTCCTGGACGCAGCTCAGGCCACACTGAGGTTGGCCTGCCGGAGGTATCAGTTTGGTCAGTGCTGAGTCGATCAGTCTCGCACCTCGTTATAGAGCAGTCCTCCGAACACACACATTGCTCCCCACTGAGCTGCCGCCTCAGTTGCCGATCCAGTTGCACTCAGACTCCACCGCAGTACAAATAGTCAGGACATTTTTCATGCCAAGGTTAGAGGAATAATGCTCTGGAGGGGCCTGACTTTTATTATTCTTCTCAAGTTCCTAAAACCGTCGCTCTTCAGCGGTGTCAGCAGAAGAACACAATTCAGTCTTTTGATCCGGTGGCCATGACCTCCCTGCTTGTAGGTTTTTGTGCAGCAGTCTGTGGATTTTAGGCCCCTAAATCACAGTGGAGATCGGAATAGAAAGTGTCATGTGTTTATATGAACTGAGGAGATTCTAGCGCTGTGTGGCTCTGGTAATAGCTGAGAAGAGTTGGGAATCAAGTGAGCAACTATAGGTGAGTCTTGTCTCTTGCCTTAAATCTTAGCAGTTAACACACATTGACCTTTGTTTCACCCAGAGACAAAATGCAGTAGATAAAATTTTAATGCTTATGCTGGATTTAATCTACCTCTAAATTTGGAAGTTGGATCTTAAAATACTGTCAAACCCAACTGAGCCATTTACCGCCATGCATTTCTTTAGATTTTATGCATCCACTCATTAGTGGGCACTGCTAGCTAAAAAATTAGTTGCCGTAACATTAGTTGCGCTAATGCTGAAGAGCTACACCGATGTGGTATTTAGAGGAAGGTAACACTAAAGCACTAAATTCAACCATGTTGACCACGTGTCAATGACATTGTGTGTTACAACATAGTATATAACACTCAACGCGGTCAAATTTGCTGTTCCACACCTACCTGTGTGGCTATGCTTCAGGAAGTGATCGTTTGGAACAAGCCTTTGACTCATGGGTTCACTTTATAATTGTTGAGCATTGTTAATGCTGTTGTTGAATTTGACTAATTGACCACAGTAGAGTGCAGGACATCAGTAAATTTTGAACAGTTTACATTCTGGGTACACAGTAAACGTCAGTAGTTGCACCGTAACACAGGTAGAGAACATGAGGATAGAAAACAGAACTGCTGCGTAAACAGACAGTGCCCACTTCAAAATAAGAGCATGAATGTAAACGTCTAATAACTTAAGTTAATAACTGAAACTTCATTACAGATGCTAAATGTTATTCAAATTTAGGGTTAACAAAACTGAGAGTCAGAGTCAAAGTCAGCTGCATTTGTTGTTATATTAATATTTGAAGACATAGATTGGTTCTTTTTTGTTATTAAAAGAACATGTTGAAGCTCTGAAGAGCCACTTGTGGCTTTGGAGACGCAGGTCGCAGACACTCATCCCAAGGAACCAGGATGTGATGGTTGAGTAAAGGTTTCAGAGCCGAAGTAATCTTATCAATTTTTTGTAAAACATTCAGAAAGTTTTTAAGCATCTAAGTTGAGAACTGTTGCACCGTGATGGCTTACTGCAGTAGCCGAGTGGAAGCAATAAAAAGTGAATTCACACACACCGCAGCACTTAGATTTCAACCATAAATCACCTCAGCAGCGCATTTATTATTTAAACCTGAAGGCCAACGCCTTCCACAAACTATCTGTTCATCTTTGTGGTTTTCTTTTTCCACTGTGCTTCTGTTTTTTGTTTTTTTTCCCAACCATGGCACAATGTTCTCAGCAGGAACACATGTCCGACCCTCGGGGTGTTTCTTGTCTTCACAAGTTGCCCTGCCTGCTGTTTTCAAAGAGTGTCGAGCCCTCCACAAAAACATTCTCTACTTCAGCGCCTTGTAGACCGCTTTTGTCCCCTCATCCCTGCCCCTGCTCCCTCAGTCTTCACCTCACTTCTGCTCTATCTCCTAATTTATGATCTAATCTCAACCCCAGGCACACATTCAGGTGTGTGAAAGAGTCTTTGTTCGCACTCTATGGAGCCATTGTCCTCCAATAAATACACTTAGCTCACCCCTTTCTCTTCCTCAGCTCCGTCTTCGATCTGTCTCCCAATCTCGGAGCTGCTTAAAAGACGAAGGACCTGAGATTCACCTCTCGCAAAATCTCCACAAATCTTCTGCTCATTTCACCAGCAGATGGTTTGGCTTTTACTCCACTCAAAACCTCTCTGCTTCTGTTCACGCCAGCAGCTCAGGAGGAAATCCTGTCCCGAGGTTTGTTTCACAGTAGACGTTCACCCATCAATTACACACCGTTGTAAATCCGATCAGCGCAGAGCGAAGCCAAACAAGGACGCTATTAATCAAGGAAAGAGTTGGAAGCGAAGCGCGCGCTACCGTGGTTTTTGCTCCTTGCATAATTGCTACCTTTTTGGTATTGTGAATCAAGGTCAATCTGTCATATTGCTGAACACATGCATTAGACGGCTGAAACATGGAATTAGGAGGCCGGGCCTGCTGTCAGGGCTCTGCACCGAGAGGAAAACACAAATAATTGATGGCGCTTTTTTTTTCTTTTTTGTTTTTTTGTTGTGTTACGATCCTGACAGTGACTCAGTTTGCTCACGTTCTGTTAAATGCAGCTGCTTTTAGGCATGTGGTTCTATGGAGTCTTGCAAAAGTATTCATATCCCTTGCATTTGTAGATGTTTTGTCACATCATAACCTGCAAATCCTCATGTGTTTTATTGGGATTTTAGATGAGAGACCAACATAATGATGCTTAACTGTGGAGTAGAAAAAAAATGGGCAACAAAAAGAAGCCAGGGGGTGAATGATGACTATGGGAGTGGGGGGAAATCTGACAAGACACCTATTAGTCATAGCCCACATAAATATGTCCTTCATAGTGGGATGTAAGAGAAAAGCTATGTTGAAAGAAAGTCGTAAAAAGTCCTATTGGCAGTTTGCGATGAATCATGTAAGGGAAGCATCTGGAAGAAGCTTCTCTGGTCAGGTGAAGTCAAATGTAAATTTTTTGCACATCACCTTGAACACCCCGTCCACCATTTCTGTACAGCTTTATGGTTTTCTTCAGCAGGAACGGGAAGATGGTTGGAGTTGATCGGCTGGTAGATGGAGCAATAAATCTCTGAGGCCGAAAAAGACTAGAGACTAGGGCAGAGATTCACGTTATGACAGGTCAGCAACCCTAAACATACAGAATTATCTAACCTAGAGCCAGGTGGACCAGAGTTTGCTTTTCTTGGTCTGCGTTAGAGTTTGATTATGCACTCAAACTCCCTAAACTAACCAGACTTTCTAGGCATACAAACTAGAGTTTGGCTAAAGAGTACTAAACAGGGCTGGTGTGAATGAATCCTCACAGCACAGACATCTGTGTCAGAAACTACACTCAGCAGTCTTAGAAGCTAGTGTCGACAGTTTCTGTGGATCCATTGAAAAGCAGATTACTGAACATGTGTCATCAGACAATTTCATCAATGTGGAAAAGGACCCCCTCATGTCTGACAATTTCTAAATAAATTCAACATATGGTCCTGTGCAACTTGTGTCTTTTCCTCTTCACAACACATTTTTTGACTGATGCTAATTATAGTTCGGAAAAAACAAGTTGCATTCACTTAAAATCCCAGTAAAACACATTTAACGAAATGGTAATATGAGAAAATGAATTCTCAAAGTTGTGGATTCGTGCCTTGTCTACTCCCCGGCTGCTTGTGGCTCATGTGCACGTTCAGCCTGTGCGGTCGGAGCGGCGAGAAGCTACATGCCACCAATGCGCTGATCTCTATCAGCTCCATGTCGAAATGAGAAACGAGCAGCGTTCAGCCTGTTTGAACTGATGAGATAACATAATAACTGCACCACAAACACACACCAACCCCGTCTGGCCCGCTTGGAACGCACATAGTGAAAAATGATGAGCTTGGCTCCATCGAAGAGCTTGTTTGTGTTTGATGACAATCCCGTTTGTTGTTTTTTTTGTGCCATTTATCACTATTCAGTGCTTGAACTTTGGGATAGCTAATTGGATTGGCAAGAAGAAAGAAGAGAGAGAATTGCACGGGGGAGTGCAGAACAAAAGACAAAGATAGCTGGAAAATTAAACTGGAGAATCAGTGTTCATGATCTCCAGAGGGACGGGATGAGCTCTGAACTGCAAGTCAATTAAGGGACGTGTCCTAAAACAATGCCACTAGAAGATAAACCTTCTGCAACTATTTGCATATTGGCGGGTTATGGAAGAGGGCTTGCAATGGTCAAAACCCCCTATCCCTAATCAGATTAACTCTCTCACCTCATACATACCAGTCATGAAGCAGCGATCCATGTCCTCAGCAGCGCTGGCGTACCCAGAACCCCGGAGAACACAGGATTATCTCCATGTCCACACTTGTTATGCTCGCTGATTTTGGCAGTATAAGCCGTGAGAAAAACAAGATCTCATTATCACCATCCTGGAATACATTTCTAGGCTCATATAATTATTATTGTAATACAAGAAATACTAAGTCTTGTCTATGACTGAGGGGAAGCAAAGTTTGTTTTTTTTCTTGTACAACTAGTTCTGATGGATCCCCAGTAGCAGATTTTGTTTGAATAGCAAAAGCTAGTAAATTTTTTGTAGTGTGGAACTTATTAGAAAGATGAACAAAAAACGTTCAGCAGTATTTTAGAGACGACTAAGAATCTATATTTATTCTTTTTCTGTTGTAATTTCACAAGTAAACATTTCACTAATTGTTTTAAAGAGTATATTATCAGTGTAGGATAATTCAGTCATGGTTTGACAAGAGCGAATATATTCTGCTTTTATTGATGTAATAATCATAGTAGACAAACAGTCAAATCATTGGTAGATGAATTAAAAGAATGTACAAAATCAGGAACAGAATGCAGAAAATCTAACTTTTGAAACTAGTTGACCTCAACCCCCGACTCTAACTCTAGTACATTAACCCCACCTGTTGCCGTGACTTTCCTCTTCCTGTCCAACTTCACTCTCGCTCCTTCTTTTAGCTCACCTTTAGGCTGCAACATAAATTCGGTTTTGACATGTTCTCTTCACCTGCCTGAAGTCAATTTGCTTTGCCGTTCCTCTTCACCGAGCAAAGTTATTGAATTGTTCTGGACCTGTGAATGCGACGCTGGCTGCAGGAGCAGAGACCTCGGTTAGAGCAGGCAGCATCCTCAAAGCTGCTTTCTGAGAAGCAGACCTGCTAATCGAAGCAGCACACGAGGTGCTAATTGTAATTAGTGAAATCCATATTGATTTAAAAGGCAGCAGTAGAAAAGATTTGATAACCATTTCCCTGTGTGTGGCTTCAGGGGGGATTAAAGGCTCAACCCCGGCTACAGAAGTGTCACAGGCTGTGGACCAGACTTACTGTAGAGCAGTTCAATCATTTCAGCGGAGGTGGGAGTCGTTTCATCGACCAATAAGCACTGCCTGGCAGACCGGAGCCATTATAGGTGGGGAAAGTAAGTGGTGATGGAAGGGTTGTGTGCGCGACAGATACTGGGGCCAGTTCATCTTTAGCAGAAGGAACTGGGATAGGAAGGCTGTCCATTTATGCTGAATTTGACCTCTTTTTAGTGAGATTTCTTTAAGGAATTTATCAGTTAAGAAATAAAAACAAATATTATTACAAAAACAAAAGGTGTCAGTTGTGGTACCCAATTTCAATATATCTCCGTTATCAATCAGCCTCCAGCAGCAGAATTCTCTCTCTGATTTCTCCCATTGGTTCACAAAGCTTCCTCATTTCCTTGATTAATTGTCTTTCTCTCTGAGCTGGAGACTGAAAAGCTAAAACACAGGATTCTTTTTGTCTTTCTGCTTCTTTACAATGCCACAGAATGTAATTACAACATTAACCCTTTGACTGCCAGTAACGTTAAAATAAAAGGTTATCAGTTATAGTAGCAAGCATCAAAGCTCCCTGTGTGAATGATGTTGAACAGTCTGTAAGCAGATCAGGACCGCCCTACAATCTCCATGATCTGCACAACCTTTCAAACATGGCAGCACATCTGGAAAACCTCCTTTGCATATGGTTCTTGCCTGATTATAATTAATTATAATTGTCATTTTGCAATATTTGTAATTCTACAAACCTCCTTTTTAAGTGGTTCTTGCCTAATTTTCCTTTTCTTTCTGGGCCATCACACCATAAAACTACAGTCATGAAATTCAAGTCTGTACTGGTTTTTTTCTTTGGGTTTGTCTTTACATTTTTACATTAGAAGTTTTTGAGCCTACATCGTTAATTACAGCATGAATGTTGAAGAAACTGCATTTTGTCTTTTCCTTTTCAGCGACATAAAAATAGACAAGTAAAACAACTTTCTGTACAATTCTCATTGGTTTAAGTGCCCCGGTCTTTTGCATCTGCAGTCTGGACGGGTTATGGAAGAGGGTTTGGGGTCAAGGTAAAGAATGTACATATTTTTATGCACAAGGGAACTAAACATGGTTTTAGGTTTGTTCCCATGAACAATCTCAATTTGTTTCAGCTGCATCCATGCACCTGCTTTAAATTGTCTGATGAAGCCACGGCGATACCAAACCCGTTTCCCTGACTGTAACCTCCCACTGCACATTACCATGACCCTACAAAGACCGTCTATCCTGATGGGCTTTACGGTTATAATAGAGTTTAAATTTGGTCTGAACAGGGAAGTTTTAAAGTAGAAGAAAGACAAAGATAAACAAACCCAAATGAGAGCATTATGAAAAGACTTCCGACACCTTTTTCAGGCTGAATTTGCTTGGTGCAAGAACCAAAAAATGTGAATTAAACTGCCCTTTGAATAGAGATTTGCGGTTTTATTTAATGAAAAGGCAATATTCCTTTGTGCGTATCAGCCTAAATACACTATAAAGAATAGTTACTCAGAAGATTACTGTTATATAAGTGTGAGAAAACTGCAACACTCATGCAGTGACACGTTTCAAGAAGTGGGACAGTTACACTGCTTTGCTCCAGTGTGGAGTTGGCAGGTTTGAACTTAATTCCCACACTTGTTAAAATTTATAGCAAAGCTAGTAGTGTTCGCTTGCACTGAGTCCGCACAAGTGAAATGACAATCTTTTGCCTTTCACAAAATTCAAAAGGAGAACATGTTGTTTTGTTGAATTTTTCAGAACAGTTTTTTTTCTTGTTAACCGTGCAACTCAAGCATTTATATAGAACCCCTCCCACTCTGCTACTTCTAAATAAAATCACCAAGTTCTGCCAATTATTTTCAGAAGTCATCTAATGTAGCTCACATTGGGTCTAAATCCAGCTGTTCACTGAAGACCCCAGAGAATTACCAGGGAACATGAAACATAGCCATGTGCTAGAATGGCCCAGTCAAAGACCTAAACTGCAGTTCAAAATATATGCCTTGTTTGTTAATGCTCTCCATTAATTTGATTGACCATAAGCAAGTTTTGAAAGAGCTATGGGCAAAATTTTAGTTTCTACTTTGCAATGACTCATCACATTGGAGTTTCAGGGTTTAATCTGACAAACAGTGAAAATGTTTATGGTGTGTGAATACTAGTGTCAAGTGAACATTAATTTTAAAAGGAGAGATAAATTAAGGGTAAACAGTACTACTTGTCAGTGCACGAATGGGACAATAAAGCATCTTGGAAAAGCAGTGTTGTGAATGACGGTGGAAACTAGGACAGGGCCCTGGAGCCTAGATGTTGGTGACAGAGTTGGCGGAGAGTTTCATAAGACAGCAGAAAGACAGATCCAGCCAGCAATTTGAAGAATTATGGAGCCAAAGCTGTGAAAACAAAATTGTGAATGGATGTGACTTGTGACAGCGTGAGAAAATGGAAGTGCCGGGACATGACAGCTGGAATAGCTCAAAGACACAAATGATACCTTTTGCAGTTTATTCTGTATCCGCTGCTCTGCAGAGGCTGACCTCACACGTTGCATACAGAGGCATAACTTCGTGTTAGTGACACCATATAACACCAAAGGCTCGGCCATGTGCAGCATTAGCATGCCGTTCTGCTAGGGAATGGACCAAGAAGGGATGAGGAATGGAGACACGGGCCTGCTCTGGGATAAGATTTACTGCTAGAGGCCCCTTGTTCCCCTAATGCAGCATGAGGTTGGAGGCAGCGGCGTGCCGGGATTCATTTCTGCTTTCCAACTCTCAACTTTGTGTGCTACACTGCCAAACCAAAAGCCTTTCAAGTCATGCCCTGTCCTATCAACAAGGCCTGTTTAGCTGGTGGTGGTTTTCCCAGTACGGCTCTGTACTTCTACCAGCTGCCAACAATGGTTGTTTGGCAAATCACTAAGGCCTAATTTTATATGACACAGCAAATTCTTTGGTCACCCCTAATTGCTTGAGTGTATTTGTTTTATACACCAGTGATTCTCAACCAACCGGTCTGATCACAGATTTGTTCCAAATGTCTTGGTAATTTCCAAGCAGATGAATTAGATTTGCCTTTTTTCTCATTTACACAATTGTTGGGGTTGCACGGGGTTGTAAGTTTTAACAAAGTCTTACATATAATTAAATTTCTGCTGTGATGTTTGCATCACAGCAGAAATCGCTGCTCTAATCATGCAGGCTGCGCTAACCTGCATGGTCAGCGCAGCCTGACTTTCTGGGTTTATCAAGTTATTATTTCTCTGTGAAGATGAATGTTTGACACCCTATTGATGGAGCAGATCTGCTCCAGCGTTTCATCTTAGATGTTGCAGAAAACAGACGACTGGAGGAGTTTGGTGCATATTGTGGGAGTAAATGACTACTGACAGTAAAGATTGACCACATGTTTGCCTGTAAACATCTCCATTGGGTTTTCATCGACGAGACTCATCTGTTTCCCAGACAAACCTTCAAACGGTTCTTTAATTGTGTTCCAACCAGCAGCCTTAAACCATT
The DNA here is from genome assembly GCA_903067095.1 of Girardinus metallicus. Lineage (NCBI taxonomy): Eukaryota > Metazoa > Chordata > Actinopteri > Cyprinodontiformes > Poeciliidae > Girardinus > Girardinus metallicus. The sequence goes on from CAEGAE010002174.1 coordinate 18,910, forward strand.
GTGTTTAGCTTGTATCTTCACCACACAGCTATTTGCTTTCCCTGTAGATTCTGAACAGTACAGGCTTAATCACATTGCTCCATTTAAGTGTTAAGACAACACTGCTCTCTTCTACGACCCTCACAACCTACTACAACATTGAAAATTTAAATATCTTTTAAATCTGAGGACAGCATTTTGTTCTTTTTTTCATGCAAACATTCACCCAAGAAGAGGTTACTTGGACAAAATAGACAGTTTGCCCACTGTAGTCCTAATACATGTACCATTGCTAAATATGGGCTATGTCTAGGTGCTAGCACAATGCCTCAGTTAGCTGCCATTTTCTGATTGTAACCAAAAAGGGGAAGGAATTACTGTAACACCCACGTGGCCTACATTGAGTAGATTTGGGAAAAGCCAAGTGATAAACCACAGAATACATATATATCCAAATTAGTAAAATGGCTCTGATACCAGAATAAACCTACTCTGTTAAAACTACTCTACTGAATCAAGGCCTAATTGAATTATTCCTGGGGTGAATGTGGGTTTGTTCTGCTGACATTGTTCCACACAAAACTCATATGGACATGTTGATTGGATTAGTACTACCTTGTCATATATGCCCCATATAAGACACCTCATCACAGACCAGATTGCACCTACAAAATGGGAGATCACACCATGCTAACATGACCGTTCAACGAAAAAAAAAGTCTCAGTGACCTTGAAAGTCACATTAGGCCCATATTGTACTCTGGACTAATTGGTACACCTCTTTCATTGGCTGTGGTCAACCTATTTATGTACGCACCTACGTTTATGTGCTGCAGTCAGTGGTGAGTTGGCTAGGCTAGTCACATAAGCAGAGTGGTTTAATTATTTTTGGCAAACCATCACTGTTTGGCAAAACACCGGCAATAGTTCAATTGGATCTGGTTTTATTACATTTCTAATTGGCAACTCTAGCCAGGCCCCAAATAATCTGCCCCTTTGATGATAAACTCACCTCCATTGTTGTGGATTCTCAAAACCCTTCAGAAACTCTTACGATCCTATCACATCTCAGAAAACCTGCTGTCTTACTGATATGCCAGAAGATTCTGTCATATCCAATCAGAAATGTCAAGAGTTTTTTGTAGAGGTTGTTCCACCTTGTTAAATATGACTTTCTTTATCACTTAGTTTTGCTACCCTTGGCATAACTTACAGAGATAAGGGACTGTTCACCCACTGTGTCATTTTTTTCTGATTCCTTTTGATCCCAAAGACTATTTGTCTTATCTTTTGAGTTTGTATTATTTTTATCACTGTCTTCTTTGTAGCTCTTTGACTTCCCTGGCAGGACAAAGTCACATCTCCAAGAATGTATTCTATGTTCTGAGAACAGGCTCATCATTTCAGAACCGACATTCTGGTGCTTTGTAATGCCAAGACTTTTGGCTCGTTTACATGCTTTTCTCCTTTCAAGAACTTATAATAATAATAATAGTAATAATAATATTGTCTCTTTGATAAATCAGCTGGAGGTTCCTGTGGATTAGTTCCACTCCGCTGTCCTCTTATTATTTCAGAGCACAAACTTTTATTTGAGTGCATTTCTGTACAGCCAGCAAATTTTGTTTACCCATATTATTATTATGACTTTTTTTCCTCCCTCCCTCTCTTGTTTTTCATCCCAGCACCAAGTGCGGTCTTTTTATGGTTACTATAAAAGGTCGGAGTTTGCTTTGAGGATTTCTTGGTGCTCCTTCACCAAAGCCACAGCAGATGTGCTGCTTTTGTTCTTCATTACCAATTGGCAACTGCCCGGCACTGCAAGCTGCTTGAACATTTCAGAAACACGGACGCTCGAGTGAAGGCTCGCTCCGATTACATGAATTGAGGAGATTTTCTCATGTCAGCGAAGAGAAGAAAACAATTATGGTTAAAATTCTAATATACTTCTGGGTTCTGTGTAATAACAGCAGAAAGCCTCAGTTGTAGATTCCTGAACAATGACTGCATTAAGTGTTTGGTTTCTGCAGAGACTCAAATAATGCAAATCTGCATATGCATTTGAGACTCGCATGCAAAACAAAATTCATCCGTCTCCTGTCTTCCTGGCAAAGTTCAGGGTTAGGCTTAAGGTTATGGGTTGAGCTCTTTCACTCGTATTCCCACGTAATTACCTGAACTACTTAGAAACCCATTCAGTTCTGTAGATTCCTGCTTTTCGTCAACCACCAAAGGAAGTTCTCCTCAGACCACACAAGCCTGTGTCAGGGAGTTATATCAGTGCCTGTTTGCCTGCATCCCCTGGAAAAAAACAATTTACCCTGCAAGTAGGAGTCCAGTGGACTTTTGTGGCATGATTTTACCAAAGACGGCACATGTGACCAGAAATCATTGGTTAGCCATAAAAACTGTTTGGAATGTCCTTCTGTCATTAAACTGTTTTGGGTGGAGAAGGGGGGCAAAGAAATTGATTGATTTTCTGTCTGTGAACAATTCCCATGTTGATTTGGCCCTATGATGCAGATCAACATCCTGCCAATGTTCCCAAGTTTGATCTATTTCCAGTTTACTACCAGAAACATTTTCCATCGTACAACTCATTGACAGGGAAAAAAAACAAAAAACAAAAAAAGCTTGAGATGCTGATGATGAAAACCAGAAATATGTTTTGTGATTAAGGTGAATATACTGTTCCAAATTATTATGCAAATTGGATTTAAGTGTCATAAAGATAATTTTTTTTGTTGTGCTATTAAATTCATAGATGGTATTGTGTGTCAGGGCTCTTTGAATAACTATAAATTTCAGAGTTTGATTAGTTTGTCAGGTGAGCTCAATTAAAGGAAATGTACTTAAGAAGGATGTTCCACATTATTAATCAGGCCTCA
>CAEGAE010002176.1:0-21767 GCA_903067095.1 Girardinus metallicus
TAGATAGATAGATAGATAGATAGATAGATAGATAGATAGATAGATAGATAGATAGATAGATAGATAGATAGATAGATTTAAGTTTCTGCTTGAGTAACTGCAAAAGTACTCGAACGAAAACTTCATTTTGAAGCAACTTTCTGTTTTAAATATACAAAAACTCGCTTTACAGTTTTCTAAATGCGTCGTTTTTGTGTTTCTGTCCATTTTAAAAGTGAGGAGAGTTCGCACATGAATTGAGATGGATTATTCACAGGAAGATTAAAACAGGTCTGGTGGTCCGACATTTGATCACTCTTCGGCTCTCTCTCTCTCTCTCTCTTTCAAATTGATCTACCAGACGGGTTATTTCTCCACGGGAAGTCCTGCTGTTATCTGTTTAAACAAAGTACTCTGCCTCAGCGGCTCAGCCCCCCATGTCCGGCTGTTCTGGCTTTTTAATTACATGTATATACTTTTCATACAACTTGGAATTAGGATAAAAACACCCGAACACTTGAATGAGAATTCCATCCAGATTAATTCAGGCAAATGTTGGATGTCCAACCAGATATTTATTAAGTATTGACTCGTTTTAAAAGAATTATGAAATGACTCAAATCACATGCGAGAGATCGAGTGTTTATACAAACGGATAATTTATTTACATTTTTTATAAATGATATTTAGATAAATATTCATCAAATAAAATAAGTCAATTAAAAAATGTGACATATTGTTCCCTTGTTCTCAGTCAAAGTGTCGGACTTTGGTCTCTCTGGAGTTCACAACAACGCCATGCGAACCAACTTCAGCACGCGGCAGCTGACAGAGCTGGAGAAGGAGTTCCACTTCAGCAAGTACCTGACGCGGGCGCGGCGCGTGGAGATAGCAGCGACACTGGAACTGAACGAGACCCAGGTCAAGATCTGGTTCCAGAACAGACGAATGAAGCAGAAGAAACGCGAACGGGAAGGAGCGGGCACTGCTGCGCGCTCCTACTCATCTGAGCCCCGCGGTGGGTTTGTCAAGGACCTGGAGGACACGGACCACTCGTCTCTATCCACCTCCCCGGGAGCGTCGCCGAGCTCCGAGACGTAGCCTGAGCGTCACTGGAGACCAACACTTTTTATTACGGTGATCCAGAAATACATTTCCGTTCAGCAGTCTTGTACATCCGAGGGCTTTACCGAACAACCTCTGAATTTTTGCTCATTTCCTCCGTCTGTTGTTTTTGCACAACACATACTCTCCTGGATTCTGCGCATCTTATTTTATTACATGACAAACAGTTTTACATTAATCAATACATTTGTGTCGTGAAAGCCACATTTTATGAATTTTCCATCACTTGATTTTTATTCACAGCAAAACAACAACAAAAGAGATCTAGCTCACCCCCATGTGTTTGTCCAGGTACCCAAAAAGTCACAATAGCGAGAACAGGGTGAGATAAAATATCTGCAAATATGAACAGTATATTTTAATTATTGGCTGTCCAGAATTTTCCAAGACAAACCCTAAAGTTCTCAGTTAGGATACTGCAACACTCGAATTGGATCAAATAGGACCCGAACTGAACAGGCTGTTGTTCTGCACCAACAGACCAGGTTACATGTCAAAATGAACGGACTGTGTTATTTCTCGTCAATTTCATTAGTTTCAAAATACACAGTTTCAAATGTTTGAAAACCTTTGAATGTTGTTTCATGTAAGAACTTAAATTAAAACATAAGTATGCCCTCGTTCAGTAAATAAGCATAACTGTGATGAAGGTTTTATGTTCTGCCAAATCTCTAAAAAAAGTGGGAATTATTGAGGTTCACAGGAATTGGGGCTGTTTAAGTAGATAGAATCTATTTTATAAAGTATTTTTTCAAAAATTGTTACACTGTCTAATTTGCTGAAAAAGGATGCATTTGTGGTCTGTGTTTAATAGTTTTACTTTCCATTAGCCAGCAGATTCAGGGACATAAAATGGATCACCATGTTATATTGCTAAAACTTACCTAGTCCTCAAAACAGATAGAGTTTGATCTCACTCTCGATAAAAGCTATGATTCAACATCAGTGAAGGCATTGCTATTACCTTGGTATAACAATTCATGCTGTAGAATTCTAGAGGTTTCTATGACAAAGTTATGCTTGTATTTTCATTGTGGATATGAGAGCTCTTGCAGTACAATAAGATTATTCCAAATTAAGTTTTTTCAGTTGCTGTTCTAAGTGTTTTAGACTTTTCATGCAGTTGTGGCCTGTGCACTCAAACAATGAGTTTCCAGATAAACTCACTGCAGAAAGTTTCAGTTCTCATAATAACACCAGACTGTCACTTCTCTTCAACCCTGTCAGTCTTGGATATTCTTGTTAAAACCAGGTTCATTTTTGGTGATTATGGTTATGTTTATGAGTGTGAGCAGTGCGAAGAAAATCCGCAGTACCAGTTTTTAATATAATGTGATACTTTTCATTTCAACTTTTCCAAAATGTTCAGGATGTTATTCCTTTCCAACTATAGGATGCACAAAGATGTGTTCTCAATTCACAACCTGAGAATACTAAGAATGAACACTTTAATTGTTCAGTTCACATTTGTGAGCAGTTTTGCCCATGTGGAATATTGTTGGCCTTAGAAAGAAAAATATCTAATGTAAACATAATATTTTAATGTACTGACTTTTTTTAGGTGAGAGCAGTTTTATTAGTATTATTGCCTTAAACAGACCTCCAATCATGTCCTGTCTTTCTACATAAAGCTACCTCAAATAAATCTTCTTCTGTCAATCCGTTGAGGGTGGATTCTTCCTTTTGCTTTTATAAGCAATTAGAAGTGATAATGTGTAGAATTGCAACGTTTTCTAGGACAGTGGGTTACTCAAATTTAGCTAACCCAAAATTTGAGTGCAACTTAACCCCAAGTTGAATTCCTATTATTCTATTCTAAAATGAAATAAGGTTACTCAAGGAATTTACGCAAACAGCTAAAAAAATAAAAAAAAATAAAGTTTTCAAAACTTTTGTAAATTTTGTGACAAATAAAGAGGCTTATTTAGTTTCTGCTGATGATGGCACAATGTGTGTGGAACATGATGTAATGCCTATCACATTTATAACCGGCCCATGTCATAAATGAACTAAGTAGCTGCTTAAGGCCCCTTAGGCCTTCAGGGGCCCCATAAATGCTGACATTTTAACATAGACCACAGATATAGAAATTTAACATTTGTTTATTGAGAATGTCAATACTGTTAAATTTGATTTAATAGTTTCTACAATCTGATACTGTGAGTTTAATCTTTGTGTTTGAGCTCTGTTTGTTAACAAATACTTCTCAGTAAATTACAATTATCATTGATTGCTTTTGGTTGGCCAATTAAGCTATCCCCCTCTCCCAGAATTGACTAAATCTATGGTGAAATGCTGTTAGTGGTGCTAATGTTCTTAGCAGCAAGAGGGGTCCCTTAGTCAAATTCTGCTCAAGGCCTCATTCAACATTAGACCAGCACTGCATGACGAGTTAAATCCGCTGCACTGCACATCTCTCTGCTGGATACAGACGGAAAAAAGGGAGATTTAATTCATGTGGCTTTAGTGTCTATTGAGGTTTTAAGAAGAGACTGGTTTGGTTGCTTCAGCTTTTTGGGCCGGGTTTTGCTGATCTTTGCGTGGCTGTGTGCAGCAACTCTGCCTGACTGTACGTAGAGAAAGCATTTGAATGGCGCAGTTTGATGCATTGTGTCACAGCAAAAACTGAACTTATCCCAGATCTGTCTCTACACAATATTTCCCTCTCTCTCCGTTTGAATCCATCCATTCAGTAACTGTCCACGGATCTGGAAATCGATTGCCTCTTGTTAAAGTCAATTTTTTAAAGTCGATTTCACAGTTTTTTGCAGACAATGCAGTAGCGTAGCTTGACAACTGTCTAACAGCCATACTTTCATTGCTACAAGGTGCGTCCGTCTTTGTTTACAAACACTGAATGGGTCGATAGGTGCATCAAATATGCTTTCACTTTCATCTGGATGGTTTGACATTACAGCCTTTAAGCTTAGCCATGGAATGGAAAACAAGCAATGAAAAACAACACAATTACAACCATAAAATAGGGCTTAGTCATTTTTTGCAGAATAATGTGCAGTATGTTATTGTATTTATACTCCAATAACTTAGGGTAGCATATTGGTGTTTCTCTGCTTGTTTATTGAACATCAACTTGATTTCTGTAGAAGATCATAAAAAAATATTTGGATGAATTTTTAAATTTACTTGTTCAGCACATTCTGGTTGATAGACAAAAAGTAAAGACAATCATGTGTAAAACATAATAGGCAGAAATCATCCATAAATGATCCAGGCTGGGTTTTCATTTTAGACGTAAAGTCAACTTAACCAAAAATGTAACAAAGTTGAAATATTAATCACATCTTGCAGTTTGTGCTGCACTTAAAACAACCGAGTTAAAAATCAGCTAAAGACAACAGATAGAATGTTGTACATAAAAGCATAAGGAGTTATCCGGTACTGTAGCCTTGCAGCAGAAAGGACTTGGTTTGAATCCCAGCCGGTGTTTTCTGGATGGAATCTGCATCTGGTGACCTTTAGAGACCCTCTAGGATATCTAAACACGTAAACAGACTCTACCTCCCGCTCCTCTTCATACCCTGCATACTCATGGTCCAAGGATGCCTGTCCTAGAGCCTGGGTGGCAAGCTCAATCATCACCTTATCTCCCTCTCTCTCCAAAATACACACAGTGACATACACAAACACTAGCATTTGCCAAGTCTTTCAAAATTACTTTAAGATTAAACCATTTGAGATTCAAGTAAAATTATTCTTTCTACACTGCAAATGCATAAATGTATTTAAATGGAAATGGTAAACTGACTTAAATCAGTTTTCAGGAAATTACTATTAACACTCACTCTTAGTAAGTTACTTGGAATTTGTAGTTGAAAAGTCTCTCCAACTCATTCTACTTGAGTTGTATTAATTTAGAAAAGGTAAGTGTTTGATAATTATGAATTTTTTTAAGTACTTTACCTCAATACTGCATCCATTCAAGTACAAATGCTTTACTTGAAGTTTTTTTTTCTCTTTTCTAGAGCCAATAATTTATCTCATTTGACTCATGATAAAGAGATAGTCTTGGCGTTTCCATGAATAAGAGCATATTTACATAACAGAACATCAGAAGTTTCTATGTATCATGTTATCTTAAGCTAGTAAACTAATTTATTTTTTTTGGGTGGGTTGAGGGATGCCTTAATGCAATTAATAGAATTTCTTTTCTATATACAAAAGTCCACAGCCAGAACATTTCTATCATGTTTCTGGTATTCCTGAAAATCTGAAGCACAAGAGACACCTGCAAATGATGTGATGGTTGAGCATGAGCAATGAATTCATCTTCATTGTATATTTTATCAGACAGACATTTTTTTTAATACTTCATGTATTTCAAATATTTGATGTAATTAGAAATTCTGTGACATGGGAAAGAGGGCTGCTATGGTGGTGTAGGAATAAAGCACAACTCGTGTGGAGGCCTCAATCCTTGATGCACCTGACACAGATTTGAGGTCCAGTCTGATGACCTCTCCCACATGTCTTCCTCCTAACTCGTTACCCACTTTCTTGTCTGATTACTCTTATATAAAGACCAATAGAACCAATAAAGCCTTTATGAAAAATGTGGGAGAGAAAGTACAGACAACGACTCAATCAAGAAAATTGGTTTGTTTAATTAATTAGTTACAGGAAGTTCTTTTTTTTGTGTTAGTTATACTACTTCATTTAGTACTGCTTACTTGAAATAAATGATGTTTACTTACTCATTAATCTTAAGTGAGTGCATATATCAAACATGACTCAAAAGAAATTTGACTTTGCAATTTAATGCCTTGAATTTGGGCCTCTGACTCTTTCAGACACGCCGCCTTTAGCACATAATCACAACAACATTCCTCTACTAAGCATTTGCAAATGTTGATCAAGATCTAGACTGAGAAATATATAATAATAATATGCTGAGCTTTGCATATGCACAGTTCCACCAGGTGTTTGATAATTGTTGCTGCTGCTAGTTTGAAGGACCCTAGTGGGGGAATTGCAGTGGGGGGCTGCTCTAGACGTGGAAGGTGGTGCTTGGTCCCCCTAAGCCTTTTGTAAACCTGAATGGTATGTTGTTGATGGTATAAAACTCAAAATAGTCACTCCGTCTCTCATCGTATCTCTAGTATTGGAGATCAGACTTCATGTCTGATTACTCCCAGATGGTCAGAGCTTTTCATGCTTGGGTGTTTTTTAATTTACCCTTTCCTTTCTTCAAATGCTTAAAGTTTTTCAAAAGCAAATGTGATAATGTTCTGCGGGCAGGTTGCAGGTGTTTGCTCAGCAAAAAGCTAGACCGCACCCCATGTGAATAAATAGATGTGGTCTTTTAAATCAAAGGACCAAACACAGTCTGGTATCACATGCAACACAATTTCATCACTAGCAGATCTGTAGTACTTCTGCGGATGAAGACAAAAAGGCAGTTACGTTTTCGTAATCTTGACAAAAACCACTCACCTCAAACCAGTCTTGACCCAGTTTGTTGAATGAGACCAAGACCGAGATAAAACAATCCAAGATGGACCTCAAGGCTGAGACAACAGATAAAAAGAATGAGACCAAGACCAATCCATTTCTGCTTTACGTACAGTACCATTCAACAGGTAGCTTCCTATTGAAAGGTGGCTGCTGCAAATAATACACAAATACAAATTAAAGTTTAAAGTACTAAAAGAGACATATACCAGTTACCAATCATTTTACAAAACTACCTGTTAACTTCAACAAATCTGACCATTTTACAACATTGCCAAAACTAAGTAATGAGAAACAAAGGCTAAAACCCAACCTAAAGCCTTTCCGCAGTTTTAAAAAATGTGCTTGTCAGCAAGCCGCCCTGTTGAGGTCAGAGGTCAGGCAGAGAACAGTGAGCAGAAAGTTATCAGGTCAGACATTCCAGCTCATCTTGTGCTTGTAGTGAACAACTGGAACATGTTTTAAACCCATGAATTAAAACACAAGAAATAAAGTACAAAAAAAGCTTATAAATGGCTTTATCTGAACACACACCACTAGCACTTAGAAGTCATAATAAAGTTCCTTAACCTGATGTAAAATTCTTTATTTCCTGTCAATCTAACAGTCACACATTCTTTTATAAACTCTTTTCATAAAAGGAGATGGCTTTCCTAGAGTCTGTAGCTTATGTTATTAAATCACTTGATTTGTACTTAAAACAGATTGTGGAGGGCAAAAACCTTGTTTCCCGTTATGGCTGGCAGAGACAGACTATGAATCCCTTCCGAACCAGAATTAGCGTTAGTGTGCTGCTGAGGAGTGTCAGTCGTAGGTCTGTTACCCCAGTGACCTGATCTTGGATTAGCAGAAGAAAATGAAGGGGTATATGGATTTCAGAACTGATCCAACTTTAAATATACTTTTGGGTTCTTGTGGAGGGCAAAGTTTTGTTTGAATTCACACACACACATGCACACGCCCACAGCCAGAAAGAGAGAGATAGAGAATGTGCTGAAAGAACGGAGCACAATAGTTTGTTTATCTCAGACCAACAGAGCAAGCAGACCCCTAAGTGTGTGTGGGGAGGGCACAGAGGACATGAGGTCAGAGGATACATCACACCAGCAGAGACAAACAGTCATAGATGTTCAGGCTTGTCTGCCACATTAACTTACATCCTTACCATCTGAATGAAGTTGGCCCCCACACGTTCTTCAAACCTAACAAAATTGGTGTTAAACGTTTGTGCTCCGTTTGTGCTGCCTGGTGCAGTAAAAAATGTTGCTGTCATTGTAAAGATATTTAAAAAAACTTCCAGAGGTTAGCAGAGATCATCATCAATATCTTCAAAGCAAAAGTAGAAAATACAAAACAATTTGCTCCACAAACCAGCCATAGTTGGGCGTATTGACATCATATTTTAATAGTCGCTGGTTAATTGTAGATGCCAGAATCATCCAGGAGTCATCGACAGTACCAGGCCATTTTGCCGCCATGTTGCTGAAGATGCAATCAGCATCACAGATCATCGGAAGCAACATGGTTTGTTCAGATCATTTTAATGCACATAATAAGTGTTTATAGTTGGCAGCATGTAAGACTTGAATATAAGTGTCAGGTAAGTATAACTCATGTACCTGAGTGATGATGCTATGAAAGGATTTCCTGTCATTAAAATCACCTTCATCCCACTTCCAGGGAGGTTCTCCCTGACGTGGGAATTAAAGCTCCATCTCATTCTGCCAGACATTCCCGGCAGACCCTCATAAAACTGTGGGGTCTGCCAGATCTGACTGGCAACCTCCGCCTCCACCAGAGTCAACTCACCACCAGGTAGTGGTTAGTGGACAGCTCAGCACCTCTATTCATCCTAGTGTCCAAGACTTTTGACCATAGATCAGATGAGATGACAGCAAAGTGGATCATCGAACTGCCGGGTGTCCTGGTTCCAAGAGCACATATACCTGCTATACCTGCTGTGAGGAATCAGCTGATTACTGAGTGCTGTTGTAGTTCATTTTGTGTTCCTATGTCATATCTCCCAATTATTTTTACTATAAAGAATTGTATAACAAAATTTAAATGAAAAACCAAACCTATTTAAGGTCCAACACAGTAGTTATAGTTAAGGAAAAAATATTCCTTAAATTTGCTTTTAATTGATACCAAACAACAAAATACGTGCAATACATTGATACACTGATTGACCAGTTATTTCACTGAGCTTCCATACTATGATAATTCTAGATAAATACATCTACTGTTTCTACTCTAACACCTGTATCAGAGTAGGTAATACAAAAGTCATCCTTATAGCTGGTCATGGCTCTTTTATACAATGTTTGGGATGTGAGAGAAGCAGAACTTTCCCTTTGGTGCTTCTGAGTGGCCAGACAATGAGGTCATGGCATGTTATCACTGGTAAGAAATGGTTTGGTTTGATAAACCCCTCAGAGACCTTCCCCGCTTAGAACTCAGAACAATATGAAAGAGGTTGCAAGGCATAAAGACTTTTATGACACTGCTGACATGAGTGACTTATTTCCTCTCGCCCAATGGTTATATTTTTTATCGCTGGGTGAATTATAGGGTCGGTTTTAAGTTGCTCATTCCAATTTTATGACTCCATTGGACACAAGAGAGACAGATTTTGTTGTATTTGTCTGCATCCTTATTGTTGCAGGGTCAGGTTGAGGTTGCCAGTTCACTGTTTTTCCATCCACTGTTTGTGAGTCACCACAGAAACCTTTATTTTGTGTTCCATTTGTGTCAGTTTCAGTCTTTATGTGAATAGTTCAGTTGGTAACCTCTATTTGTTGTAAAATATTTATGGCTTCCCATTTTTCTCACTGTGGATAAGGGGTTGTTGAATAATTGCTAGGTTTACTTGAGTCCATTCTCCTTTTATGGTTATTTTTGACATGGCTCTTATCTTAATGTGCCCCACCTCACCATAAATACCTAATGTCAATGAGTTTACATCACTGTTTTAAACAATCCAGTGTAATACTAAGGTTACTGATGCTTTCATTTAGCTTTCTGTTATTTGGCGCTTTATGGAGGGCAGCAGTGGTCCAGGTTTGATAGGTACCAGAACCAAGAAGGGTTTTTTTTATTACAGATGTATGGACAGTGGGTGAATCTTTATCCAGAAACAGTGCACTTCCAGTTCAGTACTTCTCATGATCCACAAATGAAAAAGGGGGAAATGGATAATGCTCAATCAGAAACTAGTACAATGCGTAGGGATGCAAGTTATTGATTAATGAGTTGATCTAATGTTGATTGATTATATTGATTCAGTGGTAATTGATAAGCGACAATTTTCGTCAAAACCTGGGTTTGCTCTTATATGAAGAAGGATGACCGTTTTTTCATAAAGAAAAATTGAAAACATGAAGGGCTGGATATTTCAGACTATGCTAAATTTATTTATTTTTTAAAAAAACATAAAATTGTAACAGTATTTTGCATCAGCTGTATTACATACTGACTGAATAAACATAAAATTATATTTATCTCATATTACTGAACTTAGACATATTTATAAAGAATAACAAACTGCAACACTAAACAAATGTCTAAGTTGACATTTTAAGTTAAACGACTGGAAATAATTTTAATCTAGTTGCATTGCTAGATCTGTCTTAAAGGGAATATGTTATGCATAATCCACCTCTTTAGCCCTTCAATACATTTTATGTGTACTTTGAGTTTCTAAGAGAGCAAATAGGTTTAATTGTTTTCTCTCCCATAGTTGCATAGAAATCTTTATATTCTATTTGGGTTATATTTCTCAGTCTGTTCATTTTTCTCTATTCGCTATAATGTTTTCTTGCCTATGACATCACTGCATTTGCTGTTGAACTGTTAAACAAGGTCATGACTTTCTGCTCATCAGTTTTGTGAATGTGCCTTGTTTTTTTTCCTTGCAGCAATTTTGTAGTTCAAGTTCATTTATGCCAAAGTTGCAAGTAAACAAGTCAAAATGTTTGGTTCTGTCGTGTATTAACCCACAGGATTCTTTAAATCGCTCTCTGGTTTCAGAGCCTCTTTGAGGTGTCTGGTTAAATTTTGTTTTTCTCTGGAATGTACCCACATCAGTGGGGGAAGTTTATTTCTGGAGCACTTATGGACCTCTACTTCAGCAACTTGCACCAGCATCAAGAGGGATTTTCTGAAATACTTTGTGTGATTGAGATGTCAGTTCCTTCTTTCTATTGAAATGGAGACACAGTAAAGCAGTAAGCTCCAAATAATGCTAAAATGACAGTTGGTATGGATGCTGAGCGTGTGAATACAGTAGTAACGCTCTTGTGATGCATTCATTTGAAGTTGTTTTTCTGCAGGTCGGTCATCTTCATTCTCCTTCTCTGGATCAGACTCTGGATCCAATGTGTTAGGTTGGACTAAAAAGTCTTCTGTTGTTGACAACTTTAATAAACTTTGGAATAAAAACCAAAACACTAACATAAATAACATGAAACCAAGGGAGCTAGAGCATAACAAAAATGAAAAATCCAAGCTAAAAGAACAGTAGAGTACTGATGGGGAAACAACAAGATTTAACAGGATTTGAGGGGAGGAACCAAGAAGGAGTGCTAATAGGAAAAGGGTAATACTGTGAGAATAAATACTGGAACAAAAGACCTGGGCTAATTATGTAACAGGTTGCAGGTGTGAGGGAGAGAACACAGAGTACTTAAAAAAATTGATCTAAGAGAAATGATTTAACCGTTTCTACTTATTAACTGGGGCCACAGTAAGAGATTTTTGTTACAGTAGGGAAAAGGTTACATGTATTCATGTGCTTGATGTGATGGCAGGGTGAGGATTCTTTGTTTCTTGTTAAATATTAAACTGAATGAAAGTGAAATGCCATTGTAAATGCCATTTTTATCATAAAAAAAAATCTGGGTAAATAACACATGACTAATTTTCTGTTATTGCATCTGTCACAATAACAGACAGCAAAAAAGTCTATCACAGCCTTCGGTCTTAAAGGTTAAGAAAAGTTAAGGAGCGCCATCCATTACTGTGGTAAAGGGTTAAGGTAATGTGTTTTAAAAGTACAGTTGAGCTGAGTTGTAGACCGAGTGTAACTCTATAAAGAGCAAAATGGCAATAAGAATTACTTTGCAAGTTTCAATATAAGCCTAATGTTGGCCTTCTGAAAAGAAATTCTGAAATATCAAATAGCACAATTCTGATGACTGCTTTACAACAAAGGTATTAAGGTAAGCTTGTTTCATCCCTTCAAACAAATATTCTAAACTTACAATCAGAGAACATGGTGGAATGCAGAGTGGAAAGATAAGAAAGGTTTAGGGGTCAAGCAAGAAACATTTTTTTACCTTGACCTGCTGCGATAAGAGTTTTGGTAATTTTAACAAGATGATGGTTTTTGGTACATTCTGCAAGAAACTAAAGTGTTGGATCAGATTTCAGCAAGACAGCATGACGCCTGCACTGGTCTGTCAGTTGAAAACAAGAGCCTTGCTGCATTGTTCTTGCTCATGACTATTCCCCTTCTGACATGTCAGTGTTGTCAGAACATTAGCATGGAGCTCTCTCTCAATTTGATCAACTTTATTCATGTTAAATACTGTTCTCCATCTTATTTTCAAAAAAGTGAAACTGAACGTAGCGTTGAACAACAGCAAAGATAAAGCTGCTGATTAAATATGAGAACATTTTCTATTAAATGTAATGTTTCTGGTCATTTCAGTGTTAGCTTAGATAGTTTAATGGGTTTTTTTTAACTTGTTGCTTATTAGCTTGTATCAACTAACTTCACCATATTTTGCATTGAGGTACTTAAAATCTGCTTTCATGTCTTGTTCTTTTCTACCACCATCACACAAGCTGTTTATCCAGAAAACCAGTCAAAAAAGGTTTAGAAATGACCAGATATTTTCTTATATCACAAAGGTTTGTTCTCAGGCTGTCTGTTCTCTTTCACGGTTTAAGGTTGACACCCTGTCCTGACATCATCACCACCAGTCTCCATCTGGGCAAGTATGTGTGTGTGTGAGGGGTTAGAGAGATAGTTTGGCTCCTGGGACTCAGGTTTCATTGACTTGTGTTGACCTTTACTGGGGTCACTGTGAGGTTGGGCAAAGAGATTCTTGACATTTCTCTCCATAACACCTGACCCAGTACATAACTCAGACTGAGTGTGTGTGTTGTGTGTGTTGTGTGTGTATGTTATGGGTGGCTGTTGGAGGTAAAACACACATATCCTGCAGCCATTTATATGAATTACGTTGGTTATCATTTTTCACCAAGGTAGTCCACTGACAGTTTTATATTTATTGTATAACTCAACATCATTAAAGTCATGAAAGGGTGACAAATACAGTCAGCACTGTCATAAATAATTTAGCTGTAAATATAAACTGAGCTTGTTTAACACTGTTGGAAGGCATCCTTGAAGTAGATGTTATATTTTCTTTTTAAACCAACATAAAATGTATGGCTTTCGGATTACAAAATTCAGATTACATAATTTACACATTAAGCAATACACAATAAGCCCAACACATTAAGCAATACACAGTAAGCCCAATAAACCTTCATAGAGGCAAATAAGGTGGTGAATAAAGACATCTGGAATGACGTACAGTACAGTACACTGACAATGCACACTTCTGTGGTAAAACCCAAACATTTATCAAAGAGTGTGAGGACGGAAGTAAAGTCATTGGACAGCGACAACATGTAAGGTACATGTGTGCACAAAAAATTGTGATAAGCTGAGCTGTGGAAGTCATGGATTCAAACTATTCAAATTTCATTCCAATAGTTTGATCACTGATAGATCTGTAACATAAGCTTGTTACATTTCATTGGTATTTTTACTTTGGTATTCATTTTCCTTGATGATAAGATAATAGAAACAAGAATGAAAACCACATATAAGGTTACATATAAGTGACCATAAAATCCATACGTTGCTAGTTTTGGCTTTCGAAGAGCAAGTTTTGTTTTTGATACCGAGGTTGTTGGAAAGCAGGCATATTAATGAAGGCTGTGGATGCTGGAGCTGTGGTGGATGACCGCAGAGCGTGTGGAAATCGGATGACAGTAGGATCCAGAGGTGGTGTGGAAGCCCAAGGAACGACTTCAACTTGGAGGCATAGGGAACATGAGACAAGAACATGAAGCAACATAAAAAGTAGTCAAGAAGTCGATCAAACAGCAAGAAGGTAAATTCTCAGAGACTTTTTCTACAGAAAAAGTTGAGTGTCAGGCAAAGACAGATCATCCAACAGCTCCTGAAATCCCCTGCAGATGATGGAATGATTGTAGACGGGTGTGGAATCTGCAGCAACGATCCTCTTGTCAGGAAAGATCACACAATTATATATTGCATGATTAACTGTTGCATAATGCAAAGCGAAGACTGCAGACATTCAGTCTGTAGATGGGCAGAAAATGAAGACATTCTAAGATCCTCCTGTGTACATCTGATCTGAGAAACAGGTTGATTTTTATGCGGATAATACGATGCTGAGAGTGGTGCACAACAACTTTGTGTTTAAAGCCCTGGATGCATTTGGACAGATTGTATGAAAATCATGACCTGCAGCTATGTCACTGGTGAGGACTGCGAGTTTTAGACTTTTATTCTGTTGACCACAATCTTCATGCGGCAGAATCTGCATAGATCACATTGTGTGAGATGAAAAGATCAATTGCAACATAATGGTGTACATGTGGCTGCATGTTATTTTCTCATATATGATGTGAAATGGGTTTTAGACATAAAGTACCCAGTCACTTCTTGTTCTTTTTGTTTGAAGGCACTGAAAATCATGTAATTTCCAAACAGTTCATTGCATTCTCTATGTTGTTATGGAGAAATATCATCCAGAGTGTACTTTAAAAGCCTTAGACCGCATGGTGTGTATGTTTCGTGTACATGATGCCATGTGTGCATACACAGCTGACCTTTGCTTTCTTATCTGTGCCTGCAGTGGCCTTCACAATTTGTTGCCTTTTATGATTCAAAATGTTAGGACCTAAGAGTTGATCAAGCAAACCCCAAACAAGTGACCTTTTAATGTGAGAATGAGAAGCATGGAAAAATTGTTTCATTCCACCTTCATTATTACTGAGCACAACAGAGTTCTGATCTATTAAAGTAACTTAGAATGTTTTGGCACATTGGTAAAACATATCCAATATATCCAGTGTAAAATGAATTCTTCATCTTGACCCATAGTCTAAAATGCTTTCAATATCTTTAACCTTTACTCACTGGGGTGAATCAAACTACTAAAGCAGAGGACAGGGAGGTCTGCTTGTGACTGAAATAGGACAAAGGTGGGAGTCTGTATCTGTGTTTTCATAACAAAAGTGCGTAAATTGAAAAAACACAATTTTGTAATTGTGGTGTTTTCATGAAATAAGAAATTAAGTTAAAATCACAGATGAATAAGCTTCATAAAAATCATGGCAGCTACATCCGTTGCGTTAGTACCATTCAGTCATGGTGCTAACACTCTTCACCTATCAGCCAACATTTACTTTTAATTCACATATTGGAGCAACAAGCCCCGCCTACTTGGGAGCAGTTTCAATTTCCAGGAAACTGTGGTTAGTGAATTTACAGAAGAGTTATGGATTCAACAGACTAAAATGACACACAACTTTTTATGAACTGTGAAGCTGTGAGAGGTCTGGTGGAGCCTGCTGCACAATGTCCAAAAAAACAAAAACAAACCATCACCCTTCTACTACTTCTTATGGTCTCCTCTGTTGTTTTCCCCAGTAGTAACATCTGACTGTTGATCACGTGACTCTTCTCATGTGAAAAAACAGTTTCCTTTGCAGTTTTGCGAAGTACATAAATTTGGATATGGCCGAAAAACCACCTCATCTTAGCGTTAAACCTTTTTATCCAAAAGCATACAATTTTTCAAAATCTGCATGTTTCCTTTAAGCAAAAAAATTTTTGTAATTTCAATTTACACAAGTCTATGGTTAATGGAGACACAGCTCGTGAGACTTACTCCACATCAGACTAGGTTTAAGATCCATGACCCTGAATAAATAATACATTTTATTTCTACAATACTTTTCTAAAAATTCAAAGAGAAGGATGAAACAAAAAAAAAACATTAAGCACACCAAAAAAAAAAAAAAAAGTGAAAACAAAAATACTTCAGTACAAAGCACTTGACATTAAAAGTACAGGATAAGCATAACAGGACATTAATCACTCACTGAACGCAGTTCTAAAAATGTGTGTTTTGATAAATGATTTGAATGTGGATAGGTCTGTACAGTAACAGTTGTGTTTGGGGAGACGATTCCAGAGTGTGGGAGCAGCTATGGAGAAGGCTCTGTCACCAGGTCTGGTGCTGGATCCTGAGTGGTGGAGGAGACAGGAGGTTGGTATCAGAGGAGCAGAAGCTGATGATTATGGAGGACTTTGTGGGTAAGAAGGAGGACTATGAAATGGATGTGCTGAGTGACAGGGAGTCAACAGAGCTTCTGGAGAGCGAAGCTGATTTGATCACAGGGGTGGGTGAGCTGCAGAGTTTTGTATGTGCTGGAGTTTGAGAGCTTTGAATGAAGAACCATAAAGAAGTAGGCCCAACCTGATGGTGGGAAATAACCCCCACTTAAGCGTTCAAATTTGCCCACAGGCAGGTGAGCCCCACGGTGTGGATGAGCTGCACTGTGCGGCTCATCCACAGGGTTTAGTATGGCTCCATTCATCACTGGGCTGACAAATTCCCGCTGTCTGCCAGAGGCACACATGCACAAACACATCAGCTGGCTGCTGTCCACCCACACAGCACCATGCGGTCAGTCTTAGAATCCTGTTATCTGTAGGCACTGAATATATTCTGTTCATCTGACAGAAATGAAGAGTTTAAGAATTTTGAGTTGATTGGTTTTTCCTCCATTTCCTTTACTTAGATGCACAATAAAAACATTACTTTCAAAGTTCTCTAGAACTGTTTTTAACTCATGCTGCATTGGGCAAAAAATATATACATATTGTTTTATTTTATTTGTGTATGTTAACTTCTGGATTCAACAGTGTAATAAAATAGATGTTGAAAACTGGATCCTGTGGATGGAACTTGTATAAACACATTTATCTATATCTCCATCCATTTGTACAAAGGTAGGACCAGGATCTTGTTGTATGAGTGGCAAGTAAGTCTCAAGTCTTTTCACTAAAGTCTCCAGTTATTTCTCAAGTCTAGTCCATAATCAGAACATGCAAGTCCCAAAACATACAAGTTCCCAGTATTCTGGGTTTGTGCTGAAATCTGTGGATTCTGTCTCTGTTGGAGAAAGGTGGTCAGAGTAGTCCTGACTGTTCTAACCGTTAACAGCAGAAAAAGAAACTTAATCTTTTGGCTGTGTTACCATTTGTCCAATGTTTGTCACCATGGTGAAGCAATATTTTGCCTGCCAGCTTAGCGCATGTTGTCAACATGTTATCCATAGTAAGATTTTGGGGTGAGTTTCAGGGGTATTTTTGTAAAAAGTTAGTTTCTACACTGATGTATTAAAACTATACGTTGCAGCAACTCAAGATATTGCCCTACATTTATAAATATTACAACTCGGTATATCAAGGAATATTTATGAATTCACTAGTAAATATTCATGATTTTTTTGTATGTGTGCTGAAGAAGAGTTGGATATTTCTGGCTGTGTGTGTGATTAGCAAATCCTTCCTATGCAGCCATATAAACAGGTTTATTGGAAAACAAAACCATGTGTGTACATCTGCACTCTTGTGAGTGAGCAGGTGGTCAGTCCAGTCTCATTTTCCATCCACTCCCTCACACGCAATCTGACAAACACACCAGTAGAAGCTCTTGTGGAAAGAAAATGCATGTAGATCAGAGAGTGTACACTGACAGCTGTTGCACAGAATGCATCTCTAATTTGCTGCTTCTCTATTTCTTTGCATGTGTTTGGTGACGTGTGCCAATTTTCTAAATGAAGAAGAAATCTTTGTGGAAGTTCCACTGTTTTCTGTGCATCTGTTTTAATGTACATATAGCACATAAAAGCATAGTGCACACAAACTCCCTAAATCTGATACTTCCAGCACATTTCATTACTTCCATGAAGGCTATTCAAAATGCCTTGACCATGACTTTACATATGGTAATATCAACATCTCTTACTCCGCAAATGTGCAACAATCATTTTTTGTTAGCAAAAGTATTGAGTCCTCCCTCTGAGATTATGTATTCCAATAAGTACCGCAGACACAATGATACAGCAAATCCAGTACCTAGGGATGCAGTACTGGAAAGGCTTTCTACAAAGCCTTTATAAAAGCCTGGATAACTTAGGGAAGCTTAGGGAAATCCAGGGTCAAGAAAAAGACAAAGACCTTGAAAACTGGCGACCCATCACCCTTTTAAACGTTGATTGTAAAATTTTTAGAAAACTTTTAGCAGCCAGAATGTGTCGAGTGTTGGGGGATCTAATCCATCCGGATCAAGCCTGTGCAGTGCCGGGAAGGAAGATCACGGTCAGACTGGTTCTGATCCGAGACACCATCTGTTTTGTGAGAGACAGAAACATTTGGTTGATAGTCCTAAATCTGGATATTGAGAAAGCTTTCGTACCTCTTCCAGCTACTGCAAAAAATGGGTTTTCCTGGGAGATTAGTAGAGTGGGTGGGACTGCTGTACCGAGACATCTCCAGCAGGTTTCTGTTTAACGGGTTCTGACAAAAGCAGTGAAAGTGAACTGCGGTGTCCGTCAGGGTTGTCCGTTATCTGCCCTTCTCTATGTGACCTGCATCGAGCCGCTGGCGCAGATCTGGAGAAGGACCCACAGATTTTAGGTGTTACTATACCTGGGAGTGGAGGGCAGGAGGCCAAATGTCTTTTATGTATGGATAATTTTAATATTTTATGTACAGATCTTTTATCAGTAGACAAAGTTTTTCAATTAACGGATAGGTTCAGCAAAGCATGAAGTTCAAAAATAAACAAAGAAAAAACAAAAGCACAATTTTACGGACCATGGAAGAATAAAGAAAAGACAGGATTACAGTTTCAGGTGATACAGGAAGAACAAAAAATACTGGGAGTGAAATTTGATAAAAATGGAGAAGGAAAGACAAACTGGAAAGAAATAATACGAAGAGTAAAACAACGACTGGGATTCTGGAGAAGATTTTAATCATCAAAGCAGTGATTTTACCTGTGTTTTTACTAACCAGTTCTGTTTTTTTTTCCTCCTAGGAGAGTGATTTTAGAGTTACAACGGGCCATTTTTTACTTCATCTGGGGCTCCAAATGGGAAAGACTGAAAAGAGATACCATAAAGAAACCAAAAGAGAAAGGAGGAAAAGGAGTCCCAGACCTGTACTTGTTTTTAGGCAGCCACTACACCAGTATTCACCTCAAACAGGCCATGAACATCTCCAGCAACCAAAAAACAAACACAATGAACAGATTCTGGCTAGGAACCTATTTGAGAAAACTGAAACTGATAAAAAGTGATTTTACAACCCCTGTAGCTTTTAACCTCCCACCGGCATATGCTTTTATACAGAAATTTTTAGAATATTTTAAACTGGAAGGAGAGGAGAGCAGGATTTTAACTAACCACCGTTTTATTGTCTCTGTTGTGCAGGACCGGGAACCAGTGGCTCCAGTGCGCGGCCTCCTGAGTGGAGACGCCACCACGGTTAGGCGCAATGTGAGCCATCCCGTCCTTCCAAACAGACTCCAGGACCTATCATGGATGGTGGCTCATGGGATCCTCCCGGTAAGAGACGTCATGCACTCCCGCAGCATGTCGGCGAAGTCCATCTGCCCCCGACCCAGTTGAGGCCCCTGCTGTGGGAGTGCAGCGCTGTTGTGGACCTGTGGGCAAAGGCCGGCTCCTTGCAATTCCCATACTTGCCAGCAAGGGAGGTCCTCGACCCGCAGCTAGTGTTGTATGGGGTGAGCCACCAGAAAATGGTGAAAAAGGACTTCGCAGAGATGTGGCTCACCCTGGCCACCATCAAAGACGCCATTTGGACCTCCAAAAACCTGTTGGTAAGCAGGTGCAGGCAGGTGACCCCCTATGGCTGTGATCCGAATGATGGCAGCAAGAAGAGAAACAACCAGAGCTGCAGGTGGCGCCAAGGACACAGCCACAAAGAAGAATCGCCTCTTTGGACGAAGGAGCAGGCGCTCCACGAATGGCGGTCCCAGCAGCGGCGGCCTGGCTCTCCGGGTGAGGCTGGTGGGAAGGAGCTCCAGGGCGGGGATCTGCTCTGAGCACCAGAGCTGCTTGGAAGAACGGGACGGCTCCGAACTTCGTAAGGAGTCACCCCAGTCCTGCTCAACTTCTAACATACAGAGATTTTGCTTTAATATCCTTGTTCTTATCTTCTTTTAGTTTAATTTAATTGACAAATTGTATTCATTAAGAGAAAAGAAAAAAGTACGAATTTCTGTATAACTGTGCAATGCTATGTTTTAAAATGTCCCAAATATCAATAAACTATTTCGAAAGAAAAAAAATTTCAAGACAATTGGTGTTCACCGTATGCAAATTGGTATAAATAACTGGAAGGCACGCACCACATGTCTGAATACCCATGACAAGCGCAACAGTAAGTAAAGCAAGTAAGAGAAAATTTATAGAATGTGAATTGTAGGTGTCCACCATGACAGTGGATAAACTGTTTTCCTGTAACAGAAAGTTGTTTCTCTGCCACCTCAACTGGTTCCTCTCAACGTGAAGGAGCAGCGGCTCTACTCTGAGTCCCTCCCAGATGACTGAGCTTCTCACCCTATGTCTAAAGGAGAGCTCAGACACACTGCGGAGAAAACTCATTTTGGCTGCTTGTATCCATGACCTCATTCTTTCAGTCATGACCCAAAGCTCATGACAATAGATGACGGTCGGAACATAGATTGACCGGTAAATCGAGAGCTTTGCTTTTTGATACAGCTCTCTCTTCACCACAACGGACCAGTACAGCACCCGCTTCACTGCAGACGCTGCGCCAATCTACCTGTTGTTCTCCAAAGATGTGTTAATATTTTACATTTTTTCACAGACACTCAGAAAATGGCAAACATACTCAGTCTGTTTTATTGCCGGAAACACTCTTTAAATCTGACCCAAAGCCTAACAATTTTCCAGACAATTTTACACAAGTTGTTAAATGTCTTTTAATCTGCTAAATTATCTTCAAACTTGAGTGGTAAACATATGCTATACTGCACCATATAGGTTATTGCACATTCCATTAATCTAAATGTAAAAGACTTTTTACATTTATACCCATGTCCTACAATTGATTCTGCATGAGTCAGAAAACACATGACAATATATTTTTTAGGACGCTCACAGTATATTTTGAATGATGCTGATTCAACGTCTCTTTTCAAGTGTCACATCAAGTTTCAGTTGATAAAAATGGGACTGAAAGAATAGAAAAAGGCAGTCTAACAGTGCTCAGCAGGATCAGAAATGCAATGCACAATTTTGTTGCACACTCATACGCTATGGCCTGTTGCTAAGGCAACACTGACAGAAAGACTTCAGACTCATGTTAGGGTCACCTAGAGTGTGAAGAGAGGGAGGAGGGATGTGTGTGAGTGCAGGGAGATCTTGCTGAGCACATCTGTCACTACCTCTTTGGAGTCTTGCCAAAGACCCAACCTGGTTTCTGAGTGTTTGAGTGTGTGGTGTACCAGTCACTGTTAGCCTTCACCATCAGTTTTCAGTTAAGAGGGCTTGTCAAGCTGAGTTGCATCATAAAACAGGCAATATTACTCATATTAGGGCATAATACCACTGTAATATATCAGGCAAAGGTAAAGAAAATAAAGCAAAACATTGGGGTTAAAAATACTCTTCATGTCTGATACTCGTGTAGTCACTGTGGGAGTTATCTGT
Organism: Girardinus metallicus; assembly: GCA_903067095.1. Classification (NCBI taxonomy): domain Eukaryota; kingdom Metazoa; phylum Chordata; class Actinopteri; order Cyprinodontiformes; family Poeciliidae; genus Girardinus; species Girardinus metallicus. Next base: position 21,457 of record CAEGAE010002176.1, read on the forward strand.
TGGACCTATCTGCTAACTGGAGTGTTTCACTGACTGGTTAAAATATTTTGGATAAAGCTAAAGCTCACTGAAAAAACATTTTCCAAAAAAGGTACCCACACAAGCACACAATGAGAGTTTAAAAATAAGTGAGCTATGCTACCACCTAATGGAAGCTAGGGATAAAAGCATCTTATTCTGAAGCTCTGTTTTGCACAGGAGAACCACTTATGCTATCTAAATCAATATGACATTTTATGAAATTCCTTAAAATGTTAAATATTACAGTATTTTACTGTATATATATATATATATATATATATATATATATA
>CAEGAE010002177.1:0-15352 GCA_903067095.1 Girardinus metallicus
GCCATCGATCAGCACTATCTGGAATGAAATGAGGAATCCCACCAGGCAGTCTGAGACAGCCAGAGAGAGCAGCAGGATGTTGGTGGGGCTGTGGAGCCTCCTGCAGAAATTAGAAAACAACACACTTGTTATCTAATGCAGCTACGTTTGTAATTTCAGCAAATAAAATTTGTTGAAATTACAAATAGACTGTCACAATCTATTGTTTTAGACAGTTTTCGAAAGGTAAAATATGTCATTACCTGAAGTGATAGATGGAGATGATGACCAGCAAGTTAGAAAATACAGTAAGTAGAGAGATGGAAGATAATGTTAAGTGAATAACCAAGGATACAGAGGGGGACAGCATAGTCTTTCTGCAGGATGTATTGAGCAGTTGGGGAAAGCAAAGTTCAGCTTCATTAGCAGTTTTCATCATTAGACAGAGAAGGAGACAAGAAACTGTTCAGTTTGTTTTAAGCCTCAATCACTTTGCCAAGCAACTGTCTAATATATTCAGTTCTCTGTCCTCTGTCTGTTTGGAGGTGAGGCATATTGTGTGTAGACACACTCCCTCAGGCATTGTTGTTCACCACATTAGAGAACTCCTGTCATAAGACAATAGTAATAATAATTAAAATAGTAGTAGTAGTATTCTGTGTAGTTGTTTGTATTTATTTAAAGTGTTTGTCTGTAAAACCAATAAATTTTCCCTCAGAGAGAATTGCTGAATCGAACATGCAGCTGTTGATATTATTTCACTACAAGGAAGAGAAACCAACACAGATTGAACAGCTTCATTCACTTCCTCCGCTGCCATTGCTAAAACTACAGGCAAACTACAATTCCAAAACAGCACTGGAAATCACAATCATCGTTTCCATGTTCTCCTTCTGTTTGCTGGTTCACCAGTTAAAAAAAATCTACCGGAGAGAATCCAGTGAAGGGCAAACAGCCCAGACTGTGCTGAGTGCTGAAGGCCTGTACAGAGAAGCTCTGTGCAATTCTGCAGCACCTTTTCAACCTTAGCCTGATGAATTTGCTTGACTCAAACAAGTAGAAGCCATAACTAGAACTTGTTAGTTTCTTCAGAACAGGAAGATCACAGTCCCAAAGGCCCATGAGATCATGACAATGGATGTCAAACACATTGCAAGTCTCAGTTCACAGCCAGGACAAAATGTAGTGAAGCTGACCAGGCAGAGGACAAGATGAAATTTAAAGAAGTATAGTTAAGAGATGACAGGCCTCCCATCTTTGACTCTGTACAGTTTCTTCAAGCAGTGTTTCTTCAAGAGTTTGAAAGACAGAATCTTTACAACTGCAAAGTGCACACCAGTGTCACAGCCAGCAGAAAAGAGACTGACAGCAGACTTCTGAATTAAATGTCAGTCCGTAACCCTGACAAGTGGAACAATGACAATCCCAGACATGGAGAAGATGAGGTAAAGGCTTTGTGCCATCTCAACCGTGTGAATGAACACAAGGCCCACCTTGGATTCATTGAGGATAAGGCAAGTGGAGGAACAAGCTTTCCTAACAAGATGAAGAAATTGCTTGTGGCAATCTGTCATACAAATGGTCGTAGTGCCCTTATTTCTTATCCAATTTCTACTAATGTGGCTTAAATTAAATCTTAGAAAATTGATGATGTTTTGATATGTAAAATATGTATTCTCCCCGGATATAAATAAATCTATAAAAAGTTTGGTTTCTGTCAGCTCTGTCAAGATGAAAAATAGGATTAAGCAAATTTCTCGTTTATATTGGTCAATAATTAAATTTTAAACAATTGCCTCTGTTAATATTAGTTTGCTAACCACAGCTCCTGTTTTGTGAGCTATCTCATCCTATTTGATGATTGTTATAAATATCTGCATGTTCTACAAACAAACAAGGCAATTAGTCCAGTTTTAGTCATTTATTGCAGTTATAAAAATTACAACAGCTGCAGGCTGCCACAGAAAAGTGAACATAACGCCGAAGAGGTGAACAACTCAAAACACTAGTGTAGGGATTTGGGTTTTCTCTGCGTTAAGTTAGGTTTTTGTGTGTCGTTTTCAGTTAATTGAGTCTCCGTGTTGTCCTGTCCACCCTTTGATTGTCCCCAGCCGTGTCTCGCTCCCTGATTACCCTCTGTGTATTTAATGCCACCCGAGTTCCTTGTTCTTTGATGGGTCCTTGTTGTATCTATCTGTCTAACCGTCTTGTCAGTTTCAGTTTGATGTTTTGTCAGTTGCTACCAGCGCTGAGCTTTTTATGTCTGCTCATCTGTGCTGCCTGGATTCTGGACTTTGGATTTGCTTTTTCACATTAAACCATTGTTTATTCACTCCAACCTGGGTCCTCTGCGTCTGCCTCCCCATCTCTCTACCACACATCATGACAATTAGTATGTGTTTACTCTCTCTCTCTCTCTCTCTCTCCAGCATACCATCGCAACCGACTGACGGCTCCACAAGCCGACATAGCAGAGATTATGTTATAAGCAGAACATTCAGTCTGTTATGACTTAATGTTTCCAGGCTTCATGTGTTATTGTGATTATTGAGAGGCGGGTCCCTGATTAACTAGTTTAAATCACCTGCTCTACTGATGAGCTGTCACAGTGGGCCTGTGGGTTGCATATTTAAATTGTTATTTTTTTCAAAAACAATAACTACAGTGATTATTATTTTGTTGAGTCATTACTTGGAACATATTTTGTTTGTCTTTAGTGAAGTTATCAATGTTTTGGATATTAAAAAATATTTTGATTTGTGCATCAAACAAGAGCTACTGTAGAGATCGGCTGGTCGATCGTGATGAACTGGTTAGGCGCTCCAGGTGTACACACGTTTAAAATATTCACAAGTAGATATGAGTTTAGCCAATGGCATAATTCACCCCACGTCCAGGTGTCGGCGGAAAAGCCTTCTTTGATATAAGAGCAGTCAAGCAGTTCTTGCATCTGGCATCTTTAATGATGAATCTGTTGAAGCAAGCTAGAGAAACAAACAAATTGAAAATAATAAAAAAAAATCTTTCACTGCATAATACCACTGCAAAGTGATACAGCACTAACCCACATGAGGACATAAAAAGCTTAAGCACAAATTGAACATTTTTTTGTAAGTTTTTTTCTTTTTACAAATAATTTCACAAATAATTTTGTTAACCGCTAATAAAGTTCAAAACAATCTGTAACCATAACATTTACAGTGTGGTTAACTAAAATAGCCAAAATAGACACTTTGACAGTTTATTAACAGAACTGTCCGGTGGATGAACACTTGGAGGCATATATTTGTGCATATAAAACTGCACAGTCAGTCAGCACTACATTCAACCAACATGCCATGTGTGAGGTGTTTTGCCAGCTGGTGAAGCCGATCTGTACTGAAAAGGACCTTAACACTCTTTCATCATTTATCACATCACACCCACCTCAGTTTTCCCCTAAAAACCTGCCGCTTACATGAGAAAACTGATACGTCAACATTTCAGTTCAAAACTGCATTTAATCACATCTGCTTTACCAGTGACCTTGTATCATACTTGTGCAAGTTTATGAATATATATTCTTTATATCTCCATTTTATTTTGTAACACCTTGATCTGGTGAAGACTGGTTTTGTGGGAGTGGTTCAGATATTTTGGGATTTGGATATTAACTTTTATTTTCGTAGAGTTCAGGTCATATTTTTCTGAAATTGGTTCATCTACGTTCAGTTAGTTGGTAAAAGACAAAATCTTCAATGTATTCCTATGGTGGAAGCACACACTTTTATTAAACTCATTATTTTATTGGGCCTTTAGTAGGAAAGAGTTCCTCTGTAGCTGCATCTTTGTACATTTAAATCTGTATCTCATTGTGCTTCAAACCACATTAGTGTTAGAGGAACCAGTTTTCAGGATCTGCAGTGTAAAAATCAGTTTAACTGATTTCCTAAACCAGGGATAAAACAGGGCGTAGATCAGAGGGTTCAGGGTGGAATTAAAATAAAACAGAAGGAAGGCTACAGATGAAGCACTGACCCCAGCATCCTCAGCCATGAGTGTGACGCTGTAATATGGACAGGTGCATATTAAAAACACAACTACGACAACCCCAAGGATAACAGCTGCCTTGATTTCAGATTTCTTAGCTGTGACGCTCACAGAAACTGCTGCAACGTGAGACTGCATGGCTCGAGCCTGAGACACAACCACTACAAACACTCTCACATACAGAATAATGATCACAGCGACAGGACCGACGAAGGACAGCAGGAGGTCAAAAATTCCTCCAACATAATCAACACTAACTACACACTCTCCAGAGCAGGAGTTGTATCTGCCTGGTTTTTGCAGGTTACTTCTCAGCAGGAAGCTGTGAAACAGAACAGAAGAAATCCAACAAATGACAGCACAAATTTTTGCTCTCTCTGCTGTGACTTTACTGGGGTAATGCAGTGGGTGACAGATGGCCACATAACGGTCAACAGAAATGAGCACCATGGTTCCCACTGAGGCGGATGTAATCGCATAGTCTGAAACAAAGTAGAGGGCACACATGATGTCTCCAAGATACCAGCAGCCATCGATCAGCACTATCTGGAATGAAATGAGGAATCCCACCAGGCAGTCTGAGACAGCCAGAGAGAGCAGCAGGACGTTGGTGGGGCTGTGGAGCCTCCTGCAGAAATCAGAAAACAACACATATATATTAGTAACGTCTGAAATTTAAAGAGAAATCCATTATATGTCAATATTTAAATAGTTCCGTTTTTTTTTTTTAATTACTTAAAGTGGCAGACAGAAATGATGACCAGTAAGTTAAAAATCACAGTAAGAAGAGCGATCAAGGATAGTGCAACATAAATAAGCATGGACAGAGAGGGAGGACGTGTGGCCTTCCTGCAGGATGAGTTGAGGTGTGGGTAGCACAGTTCATTTTCTTCAACAGTTAGCATTTCCAAAAATACAAAGGGAGATGAGAAGCCGCTGAACTCTGCCAGCTTTCTGTCAGAAACTAATTTAAGTGCCTCTGGTCCTGCAGTGATAAGGAGGCTGGACCTGAATATTTGGTCTTTGTCCAATGGGAGGGGTTAAATGTCAATTAAGCAAACGATTCTGATTCAAATTTTCATAGCATTTAATTTGTAGCATTTTGTATTGTTTTCAGACTGTAGTCTTGCAAGACCCCCTTTTAGAGGTGAAAGGACAAGATCTCAAGAAAGATTCATAACAGAAATTGAAAGTTAAACTGAATTTTTGAGAAAGTTAAAAGCTTGGAAGTAAACCTTTGGCTATGTCAAACAGCTGATTGAGATGGTATTTAAAGTTTTCTTTTTTTTCTCAGAACTCGAGGAGACATATCCAATCCCGTCCTCACTCTCCATCTTGTACTGAGAGTTGATTGCGTCCCTTTTCTTTTTCTAACTAAATACATGAACCCTCAGAGAAAATTTTATTCTAGTAGATCTTTATCAAACAATGTTGTTAACCTTTCAAGAATCTGTTCCAGTTTTAGTTTCATTGATATTACAGAGCAAAAAGATGTTCTTGTGCCAGTTAGTAGTGCTTCATTTTGTGTTAAACGCTTTAATAAACAACGCCTTAGCACAAATATCAAATCTATTCTATTGTGTCACATAGAATAGACTTGATTACATGTGTTCTCAACAGACTGATGGTGTAATGGCAGTTCTAGGGTTTCTAAAAGTAGAATGGGAGGCAGATTATTTAGTTATCAAGTTCCTGTGGGAACTTGATAACTAAATGCAGAAAGTGTCATTCAAAATCCACTTTCTGCATCTTTTTTTTCTTTTAAGATTTTGTTGGCAGTAGTGGCCTACATTTGAAAGTAGTTTGACAGGAAAGAGGATAATGAGAGAGGAGGAAGACATGCGGCAAATGTCGTTAAGAAGCGAATCGAACCTGTGAGCACAACCCACGTAAAGAGGACTAACGCCTCCTTACGTGGGTTGTGCTTTGCCCCTGCGCCACCACAGCACCCCCCCAAAATGCACTTTCTTAGCTTAAATATTTTTTTTGTGTACTTTGAGTGTCTAGGAGTGCAGAAAATGTAATTATTTTCTCCCAGTGATATCTATACATCCTTCTTGTCATGACTATGTTCTTCATGTTCTGACTATGTTGTATTTGGTTAGGTGAATAAACTCCTGCCTAAGATCAGAAGGCTGTTAGTGATCAGTGGCACACTGCTGGCGGATGTTTAGTGTCAGAAAGCTGACGTTGTTGTTTCTCCCTACATCCAGTGGGTGGCGGAGGCTGCTACAATCAATAGTAGCCACACAGGCACACCTGCTAAAAGGATAAGAGGATAAGGATAAGACCCCATGGGTCTGCTCAGCAGGCTCACCCTCCACACTGGCACTTCAGAGGATGATAAAGACTGAGAGTCAGCCAGAAGCTTGGCAGAGCTTTCCTCCTGTCTGATCATGCGAAGCCTTGAGGAGGCTGAACTCTGCTTCCCACAACTCCTCAACTCCTCCTGCAGGAAGATCATGCGTCCTCATTCAACCTCAGCGCTCATGTACTGCTTACTATCCTGTTTGTCTTGGCTCACTGTGACCCTTAACCTGCTGGTCATCATCTCTATCTCCCACTTTAAGTAATCAGATGTTTGAACAATATAGAATGTTGCGAGAGATGGTTACTCTTTAGATAAGTTTTTCTTTGCTGAGTAATATTTCTTCTTTGAATATTGGTGTTGTTGTTCTCCTCCAGGCAGCTCCACACGCCCACCAACATCCTCCTCCTCTCCTTGGCTGTCTCAGATTTCTTGGTGGGTTTCCTCATAGTCTTTCAGATCCTTCTCATTGATGGCTGCTGGTATCTTGGCGACTTCATGTGTGTTCTGTATTACATCATTGATTATGTTATTACATCTGCATCAGTAGAGAACATGGTACTCATATCAGTGGACTGCTATGTAGCTGTTTGTAACCCTTTCCAGTATCCCACCACAGTCACACAGAAAAGAGTTTGTGTGTGTGTTTCGTTGTGTTGGATGTTTTCTGCTGTCTGTGTCTTTGTAGTTTTCAAGGAAAATCTGGGACAGCCAGGCAGGTTCCATTCATGCATTGGAGAGTGCGTGGTTGGATTTGATAAAATTGCTGGACTAATAGACATCTTGTTTTTCTTCATCGGTCCTGTCACCATCATCATCATTCTGTATGTGAGGGTGTTTGTGGTGGCCGTGTCTCAGGCTCGGGTCATGCGCACTCATGTTGCAACTGTCTCCCTCCAGGGTTCAGTCAGAGGTAACTTTAAGAAATCTGAACTCAAGTCAGCCAGGACACTTGGGGTTGTTGCAGCTGCATTTCTAATATGCATATGTCCATACTTTTTTCTCTCAGTTACCGGTGGGGACACCCAGTATAGTGCTTCATCCTTTGCTTTTTTTCTGTTTTATCTTAACTCCTGTTTAAACCCATTGATATATGTCTTATTTTTTCCCTGGTTTAGGAAAACTATTAAACTAATTTTCACCCTGCAAATACTGAAGGGTGGATCCTCTCAGGCCAACATCATGTAGAGTGAACATGTCCAGAACATCTGGACATGTTCTGATCTGTCAAAGCATTTCCCTGCTGTTCATTGTCAACTCCATTCCCTTGATTTGACATTCCAAATTCAATGTATGGTTAATTTATGAATCATTCAACTCCAACTAACCACAATTTGACCATAATTTTCAACATAATTTCTTAAGTGAGTCCTCAAACCTGAATTTCTTTTTTCTCTGTATATTTTAACCGTCACAGTCATTGCAGGACCTATTTTCCTTTACGTCTAATTAGTCTATCCTGGATTTGTTGTATGGATATTAATTTATCGCCGGCTCATACGGAAGCCAAATGCTCATGTGAAAGTTGATTGTGTGTGTAAAAAATGAAAACAGAAATAGAGTTTAAATGATATTTCATGACTGTCATAGATAAAAACAGAACTCTAATGTAATTTGTCAGTTCATTGGCTCATCTTGGTGAAAAGTTCACTGTTTTACTATTTACAAACAAGGTGGAAGCATACTTGTTGTGTGGTTTTATCAAAATACAGACATGCTTTGTGCTTAAAATGATCCACGATTGGTTGAACATGTTGGCATAAATATGTTGTAATTTTCCTATTAACAATAAAATTGCTATTTGTGGCATGTAAAAACTCACAATTACTTCACAAATATTATATTTAATGGTGGAGGTCACCATTTTTTCATCTGTGCAATGCATGCTGGGTTTGGTCCTTTCTGTACTGGAGTCTACAAAGTAAACGCAGGAAGGCTGTCATCTCAGTATAGATAAAAACATGTTGCGTGAATCAAGCTTGCCAAAATCACTAACCAAGACACAAAATAATGTGCTGCATTACCATCCAGAAACACTCAGAACTTCCCCACAGCGTTACGATCAGGATCCTTACAATTATACAATTTTTTACTTTTACATCGATTTCTGAAGGAGAGCAAAATTACTGGATTTCGATTTGTTTTTCTAGCAAAATTATACCACTTCTAAATGGGTTCTGTGCAACGACAACAGTTGTAGTTACAAATTTTACACATTTTACTGAAACTCTCTCGTCCCCCAATATTAAACCCATGAAAATATATGCTTTATTTTGGCACTCCCAGAGCTCCTATAATGTCTTTTTGTTCTTGTGTATAAACTTAAATGTTTCCATGGTAATGTCAGCCAAGAGTCTGACATTACCATGGATACTAAATATATCTATGTTATTCTGAGGGGAGGTACAGTAATGATAGGTGTAGGGAAACTCATTAAGCCATCACTCACTCTTTTGCATGCAGAACAATTTCTTGGTAACAATTAAATATTAAAGTCAAATTCGGACCTGTGGCCGGTTTATCCATTGTGTATTTTGATCTGAGACTAAGGTTGAAAATATAAAAAAACAATATATTTTTCGTTTTTTGAATCCAGTTCAAAAGTGAATAAAAATAACCAATCACTTAATAATTGTGTAGTTTGGTTTGTCAATTGAAAACAGAAAGAATGACAGACAGCATTGATCTACAAATGAAGAAAATCACTTCAGACACTTTCATCCTTGCCTTGCATAAATAAAATAATTGTAAAATGGCTAACTCTTTACAGGAAATGCACAGAGCAATAACAATAGTTATGTACGTGTGAACATGTAGGCAAATAACAGCCAAATCATCTACAAGGTCATGACTCAGAATATCTCCATGTTTGGATTGATCACCCGGCATGTTATTACAGCCAGCCAGACGTGAAGACACTGGGCATCCGATTCAGACAAAGGTATGTGCTGCGTGTAGAGTACATTACTCCAGGGGTCTCACTCTTTGCTTTTCAGTGAAAACAGAAGACTTTAACTTGTGACTTGTCTGAATTCCAGCTCTGTGATCCAGCACATTTCTTCTGGTGAATGGAAATACAATCTGACCACGGAGGCCTACACCAGCCGCGACCGCACAAAACCCATTGATTCTGACGCAGACATTGACCTGAACCAGAGACTCTGGGTAGAGCTGGAGGAAGACAGTGTTGCTGTGGTAACTGACTCCTGTTGGGCAACAGATCAACCTTTGCCAACTGGAGGCCTAAGATACAATCATATTATCAACGGGTGAGACATGCAGTGATGCTCACAGGACTAAAATAAATCAACGTTGATCCCACCCAACCCCTGACCTCTTGGTTCCCTGTTTGTCGAGCAGTTGTCCTAATCCCAAAGACCCAACAGTGGTGGTGGAAGGAAATGGGCTGGGAACATCCACCGTTTTTTCTTTCAATATTTTCCAGTTTACTGGCAGTAATGGTAATGTTTTCTTGCACTGCAAAGTAGAGCTGTGTGTCAGACGAGGGAACAACTGCATCCAGGTAAGCTTTACACATATAAAACCTAACATACAATCTCATTAATGCAGATGCTGTTTTTAGTTAAACTTGCATATTAAACGTCTGATGCCAATCTTAAATCCACCTTTTATTCAGAGGTGCACTCAGACTGTGAGGGGCCACAGATCTGCCCGGCCAAAATATGAGAACGTAAACCCCGCCTTCTTCTCAACGGCCTGTAAGGGAACTGCTAACTTAGACTTTTCTCACATTTAGCCAGAGATGATTAGTCCAAGTCTACTTATTATACATGCAGATAACAGAAATTAAACTGATTTAATTATTGATACATTTCTTAAATGTGACAAGACAAAAGTGCTAGGAATAAAATTACTGATAGGACAGGTCACTCAAAAAAGGGTTATGTCAAAAAATATTTATGGTCAGGGAATATTTATTTTATAGACATTCTTTAATCAAATTAAGTTGTTTTAAATTTCAATATGAGATTTATGTCACGTTTTATCCTTAGGAAACTTTACAAAACATTTGGTTTAGTTCAGTTATATTCAATCTTCTCAGTCCATTACAATCCAGTGCAGTTTCAATAATAATATAATATTAATAATCCAAATTAAACTAAGTCATTTGAAAGTTTGTCAAATTGTGTTTAAAATCAATCTCTTCATGACTTCATCAATTTACAATAATATTTATTGTTTAAACCTTCACAGTAAAATGGTATCTACAAAAACTATTAACTTTTATAACTTTTACAAAAGTTTGATTTTATTATTTCACTAACTGTATATTTTATGACTTGTAATTGCTTAATTAATTAAAATAAATGTTCCTAAAGTATATTTAAAACAAGGGCAATTGATCAAAGTCAGGATAAAAATAAAACATTTAACGTTATCACTTAAAAGTATCTTGGGATACCAATTTGAATTGTGTTTGATGAAAGTCAGTCAGGATAGTTTTTTTCAACTTAATAAAAATTTCACTGGTGCTGACTAACAGTTTACTGCATTACTATGAACTCCACAAATACAGTGACTCTTCTTCACCAATTTAGCTTCAACTCTCCATTTTGTCTCTCAATTTTTACATATAATACTGAAGCACCACATGGGCTTAGGAAATGATGTGTTGACGGGTCTATTTTATTCTATCATTTTCTGGTGCAAGATTCTTGGATCAACATCCAGATTGTTCCCAGTGCAGGTTGGACTTAGTCATGGCTGCCTCTTGTTACTAGCTGGATTTTCTGTGTTTATTTACAGGCCTCAAGGCATTAACAGGGAGAAGAGAGTATCAGGCTTGGGTCTGATCTTTGCTTTTTTGCTGTAAAAGTATTCTTTTGGCTGCTTCAATCCATGACCATAATCAGGCTGTGAAGTATAAAGGATAAATTCAGCTCCTCTCAGCCTGAGGTCATGGTTCCTACTTCTGCTCCCATACAAAAGTAGAGCAAAATCTAAGTGAAGCTCACTGCATTACCTGAGACATTTTTGAATAGTGATCCAACATTAAAGGAACAGAAGATAAGTGAAACTATTTCTAACGAGTCACACATCAGCTCTGTGAAGTTATTTGGGGGAAATAACTTCACAGGAGAATAGAGAAATTGATATTAAAGCCAAAGGGTCTGATCTTAAAAGATTCCATGAGGTGTTCTAAACTGCTTTGCAAAATATGGATGTGTTTCATACAAATCCATAAAGGAAGCTTGAGGGGAAAAATTCTTTTTTTTTTCTTTTACCTTCGACATCTCCTTGACTCCATGAAGGGTTTCTGGCTACTAATTTTTGTTGGGTAAGGATGCACAACTGAAGCTTAGACATGGTGGTTTTGGTTTATTGCATAAATACGCTCAGCAGTCCAGCTGCATTAATCTGAGACATCTTTTGTTAGCATGATATGTGGAACGTGCAGCAAATATATTGTGTGGCACTTTTTCTGGGCTTTAGACCCAGAGCATCCAGACATGATGGTGTTGATTGTGCCATTAGATGATGATGCACTGGACTTATTAGTTACATACTGCAGTTTTAATGTCTTTAAAGGCTTGTTTAATGCTATGCAGAAACCATGATGAAACATGTCTTTTTCTTTATGAAAACACTGCAAAAAATGAAATCAAGATCAATAATTATTTCAAGTTATTTTTTGTCTCAAATTGTTTCTATGGCAAACAATAAACACAGTATTATGTTTGTAGTATTTACTGCATTGTATTCAGAGTGAGACCAAGAAAACACACAACTGATCAAACCAATATTAAGAATCTATCGATACTGACATGTGAATTCAAATGCACAGGTTTGTGAGTCGGACTGGTTGAATGCAGCTGTCATCTGAAGTGCTTTCAGTGATCAGTGTGACAAGAAAAACACTATGAACATTTAGTTCAGTCCCCAAAACCATATCTATTTCCCTTCCACTTTACATGTCAGCACTATGTTGTCTATTGCATGAAATCTCCAAAAACATTGAAGATGAAGGTAGTAATGTGTCAAAACCAGGAGTTGTAGTGTTACAATGCTCTATACATGATTTAGCTTTATAGTAAGTTTGCATTTGAGGAGCCAGACTTGAGAATTTTAAGTGTAACAATAATTTTGATAGCTTTTCTAAACCAGGGGTAGAATAATGCATAGATCAGAGGGTTTAGACAGGAATTAACATAGTATAATATTAGGAGATAGACACCTGATAAACTACTGAATATAATCTCTGGGCTCAGAACTGAGACACAAAAATATGGACAAAGGCACAGCAGAAACACAATTATAACAACCCCAAGAGTCCTGGCTGCTTTTATTTCAGATTTCTTCGGTTTTCCTGAACGCTGCTGTGTGACGGCTGCAACATGAGAGCGCATGGCCCGAATCTGAGTCACAGCCACCACAAAGACTGTAGCATACAGAATAATGATTATAGTAACAGGAAGAAGAAAAATTAATAAGAGATCAACAATAAATCCTGTGAGGCCTATCTCAACTGTACACTCTCCAACACATGAATTAAATCTGCCTGGTTGTTCCAGATCCTCCTTTAAAATTACAATGGAATAAACAAGAGAACAAGTCCAACACACAGAAACAAACACTAGGGTTCTTTTTAGAGTAACCTTAGTGGGATAATGTAAAGGATCACAGATGGCTACATAGCGGTCAATTGAAATGAGGACCATGTTTCCGACTGAGGAAGATGCAACAATAAAACCTAAGACAACGTGCAAAACACACATGATGTTGCCAAGATACCAGCAGCCATCTAGCTTGAAAACCAGAAAGAACAGAACGAAACCCATGATGAAATCTGAGAAAGCCAGAGAGAGAAGGAGAATGTTTGTGGAGGTGTGAAGCTGCCTGGAAAGATTAAAAACACAAACAAATATATTATTTTCTTATTTGAACACTAACAGGTAGCATTATGTAATTCATTATAAAATATAGCCACTGTCTCTTTCTTCTGCACCATAGTGCTTTTTTAATACATCGTTTAGTTTTACATTCCAATAAATGTTTACCTGAAGTGCATGATAGCAATGATGACCAGCAAGTTCAAAATCATTGTGAGAAAAGAAATAACAGCGAGAATAATGGAGAGAAGCAGCATATCAGAGGGAGAATAGTTTGTTTTACTGCAGGAGGTGTTGAGGAGCTCTGGGAAGCAGAGTTCAGCTCCTTCCATCTCTAATGACTTTCAGACCAAACTCCAGTCTATATAGCCTGTTGAATTCTGCGGCACACCTCCTGACCGTAGCATCTGAACTCCACTCTACCAGAGGCAGCAAAGGATTTTCCTAACTCCTCCACAGTAAAAAATGTGAGGGTTAATCTGCATATCAACATCAAATGCAGTAAAAGCGCTAAGTTCAATCAAAATGATTGTTGAGAAAATGATAATTCCATCAACTAAACCAAAAAATCTCTTTAAAAATTATAAATCAATTCCATCTGAAGGGCCACCATATTTAATATCTATATGCACCTGCAAGCTAAGGTTATATCAAAAAATACAATCAGAGACCATAACTATGCAGACAACATAACATGGTCACAGTAATAGTGACCCCGTTCTTGTTTCTTTTGTCCATTTGTCTCATCACATTCACTCCAAAAAGCACCGAGGATGGTCTACCCTGCATTGTGGTTCTGCAATTCTGATTTTTCCTTTGTGCTATTGTTTAATTAGTTTGTTTTGAAGTTAATTTCTTAGGATTTCAGTTAATTTTGTCATAGTTCATTTATTAATCTGATTTGATTCCCACTGTATTGTTATCTATTTACATTTCTTTTGGTCTTTTCATTAGTAGCTACATTGCATGCCAGCTAGAGAGTTAGGCTTATGACTTCAGAGATGCTGGCGCCTCAATTAAATGACAGAATTTTAATTTTATTAATAATTTTATAAAAATGTATTTATTACAATTATTATTTGCTACATAAGTCAAACATTGATATGAATTCTGATGCCACCGTGTGAAGTTAGCACAACATTTTTTATTTCCAGAATTCAGATTTCCACCACAGGTCATGCAGGTCGTCTGGTTCTGGTTCTGCTCTACATCCCAAGAATGAGAACCAAACATGGAGAAGCAGTGTTCAGTTTCTGTGCTCCTCTAATCTGGAGCAAACTTTCAGAAAATTGCAAAACTGCTGAAACACGGAGTTCCTTTAAATCACAACTAAAAACCTACTTAAAGTTGCTTTGATTAGTAGTAAGTGAAACATTTCAACATATTTAATTTGATTCTCTTGATGATTAGATGATGGCATTTGACAAAATGTGTGTTGCTTGTTTTATAATCAGTGACTGTATGATGTTTTTATGGTGTAAAGCATCAGACAGCTTTAATGTGTGTGTTTTAGGAAGTTTGTAGAACATGTTTTTGATTTAATACGCACTGAATGTCTGAAGAACAGCCACAGGTTCTCAACATAAACACTTATCCTTACCACTGCATGTTTCTCTGCAAAGGGACCAGGACAACTGGTCCGTGTTCATGGAAGAATGAATGAGGCCATGTATTGTGAGATTTTGAGTGCAAACCTCCTTCCATCAGCATTGAAGATGAAACATGGCTGGGTCTTTCAGCCTGATGATGATCCCAAGCACACTGCCAGGGCAACAAAGGCGTGGCTTTGTAAGAAGCATTTCAAGGTCCTGCAGTGGCCTAGCCAGTCTCCAGATCTCAACCCCATGGAAAACCTTTGGAGGGAGTTGAAAGTCCATGTTGCCGCCGCCAGAACCAGAACATCACTGCTTTAGAGGAGATCTGCTTGGAGGAATGGGCCAACATTCCAGCAACGGTGTGTGCCAACCTTGTGAAGACTTACAGAAACCGTTTGTCATTGCCAACAATTATATATTACAAAGATGAACTTTTGTTATTGACCAAATTCTTATTTTCCACCCTTATTTGCAAATAAATTCTTTAAAAATCAGACAATGTGATTTTCTGAATATTTTTTTCTCATTTTGTCTCATAGTTGAGGTCTACCTATGATGTCAATTACAGGCCTCTCATCTTTTTAAGTGGG